>VDFB02321797.1:42153-162459 GCA_007258455.2 Sequoia sempervirens
GAGTATCATGTAGCAGTGTTAGCTAGTTAGGAGGTTTTATGGCTTTGGCAGTTGATGATAGAGTTTGGGTTTCCTCCAGATAGTCCCACTATTCTTTGGTGTGACAATCAGAGTGCCATTCACATTTCATGCAACCCAGTGGAGCATCAGCGGACAAAGCACATTGAAATCCACATGCACTTCATCAGGCAGTTGATTCAGGATGGTTCTCTCATCTTGGAGTACATTCCTACAGAGGAGTAGGTTGCAGACATCTTCACTAAACCTTTGGCATCTCCGCGCTATCTTTAGTTGCGCTCCATGCTTGGGGTGAAGGAAGTTGTCCTTGGGGGGTCTTAGTGAGGCCTTCCTTCCTTCATGTTTTCTTTTCAGCATGATTCTTTATCTCTTTTTGGAGAGGAGTTTTTTCCCATTGGGTTTTCTCCTTTACTCCGCTTTATAGAGATTTTCTTGTATTCGGGTACCTGATCAGGCCATGTTGCCGGGACCCTCTATTGCATTGTAGTTCCTTTGCTTTCTTCTGCATTGTTTGTAGCTGCATTGTAGCTCATCTTAAGGGGGGGTGTTAGAGTAAAGTAATTAATTGACTTTACTCTCCTCTTAAGATTTCACTTTATGCATATATTAGTCATTTAATAATTAATATTTAATTATTAAATGCACTCACCTTAGGGTTAGTTTTTTCCTTTTCGGTGTTGATCTCCTTTATAAGGATTGATCTTTTGTATTGTATCAACTTCTTGATTCATTTTTTCCTCTGATAATAAATCTGCAATTTGTGAGCCAGAAGCACTTGTTTTGTTCACTCTCTTTCTGTGATAGGTTTCTTGCATGCGGTGTTCTTTGGGTTATTGGATTTGTATTTCTCAAATCCTACACTCTTGACTCTCCTATTAGTGACAAAGGTATCTTGGTGAAAGAAGATACAAGCATTGAAGGTCTTGATTGTCCCTCTCCTCATCCCCCTTTGGAAGAAATTAGAAAGCAAGAAAACGAGATCATAGCCACCACTTTTCCTAACCCAAATTCATCTCTCCATAGTCCCCCTACTTTTAAGAAGCCTTTAAAAGAGGATACAATCGTGAACGATCATGAAAATCACATTTGTCAAGAGGACATGTGGATTGAAAGTGATAACCTTATCTCTTTACTTCCTAATGTACCTAACATTTGGAAAGGCCTATTTGAACAAAAGAATCTTATTTGTCCTTCTCTTGATGCATTCTTTACTTGTGATGAATATTCCTTACAAAATATAACTATGGATGAACATATTACAAGCTCTCCTACTAGGGTAGATAATATGGAACAAGAGAATGAGACCTTAGAGAAAATAGACAACCAAATAGAGCCTTCTCCTAATAATCAAGAAAATCCAACCATTGATCATCCCCCTACTTGTGATGAAGTCATTTTAGAAGAACCAATCCTTGAATTTCAATAAAATTTGGTTTGTAGTTCTCCTAAAAACTCTCCTCCTAGGGAGGATATCATGGTGCAAGAAAAAAGTAACATTGAAAATAATAACATAGTGTCCTTAGAAGAAGATGATGAGGCAACATTATAATCTCCTTCACTAAGGGACGTTAATATTATTCAACCTCAACTCATCCTTTACCCCCCTTCACACAAACCTAAAACTCAAAACAAAGCCAAATTAATCCTCTACCCACCTAAGAATAATGTGTCACTATAGTCGAGTCATAATATTGTTGCTCATACATATAACACTAGTAACAATCAACAACCACAACAACCAACCCCAAAACCCTTACTTTTTCTTAATCGTATCCTACCTAACCCTATCTTACCAAGTCCTCCTCGAGGAAAGGAGTATGATCTTGTCGAACAACTTAATAATACTCTTGCTATGATATCATTGTGGGACATTATTCAATTCTCCCCTCAGTACCACAACATGATTGAAATAACCTTACAACAAGTTCCTATCCCTTCCAATGCGCAAACAAATGACATAGCAACCATGATCCAATGAATAAATGATGACATTATTTTCCCCTAAAGTGAACTCCCATATTTGGAAATGCAAAAACAAAATGATTCTTTCATGATCATAGCTGAATACAAATGAAAAGGGATAAAGAGAACTCTTGTAGATATCAGATTTTCCCTTCATGTGTGTAGTGTGAGCCTTCTGGATTGGCTTGCGTTGATCAATCAAACATTCAACCTGATTCTTTATCTATCGAGGGATTTGATAATGTAGAAAAAAACCGCTTGGTGTGATTACCTTACCTCTTACAATTGGGAAGGCCACATTGGAAATGAAAATATGTGTTATGCCTCATGAACTTTCATATAATCTTCTCTTAGGTAGACCATGGATTCATGCAATGAATAGGGTGCCTTCTACTCTTGACCATAAAATGAAATACATCTACAACAACAACGTGTACACACTTGACTCTGATCAAGAGCCTTATCATGTCTTACAACTTGATTAAAAAAAGACAATCCCTTGACAACATTAACACCAACCACACAAGTGGAACCCATGCAACAAAAAGACATAGAAAAACACATTGACGAAGTCACAAAGCTATTAGAAGATGATTGGGGTTCGTTGGATTTCAAACATACATTCATGGGTGAGTACAAGATCATAAACAAAGATGCTGACAAGGGAAATGAAAAAATAGTAATGTCAACACAAAACTTAGAAGACCCTTTGAAAGCATCCACCTCAACCACTTCAAAACACAAGACAAAAAAATACACAACAACCTTTGACGAAGTTGATTACGAACAACCATCGAATCCGATAGAGATGAAGAGGCTTTATGGAAAAAGTTATGAACTTATGAAACAAATTGGCTATAGTGGAAAAGGATGTGGTGCTAGAGAATAAGGTATCTATGTCCCCATCAATCCTACCACACAAGAAACACCTGATGGTCTTGGTTATTGTCCTTTGATAGAAATAAAAAAATATTCACTTAATATCAACACTATAATAAAACATCCTTCTAAGATGACTTTAACAGTAGTGCATCCTGAACTGATAGACAATAGTGGTCTTGAAAGTTATCCTTTGCAAGAAATGAAACAAACAAAGACATCCTCACTTCATGTAAATGTCATCACACAAAACAATAATGATTTGAATCCATTATATTTTACACCCTCCTATAAAGGAGAGACCAAAATCTTGAAATCTAGAGAGTCTTGCGTAGGTATGAAATTTTGTACTAAGCAAGTGAAATCTTTGTTCCCTAATAAAGGAATATCTACTATTGATCAAGAGGGTATCTTGTTGAGATTCCTCCAAGATCACTTGATATCCCTTCCTCCAAGAACATGAAATAAATTCTATTACAAGACTTCATTTTGCACCTATCATAGAATTCACGGTCATTCCACTAATAAATGTAAGGCTTTGAGTAGTAAAATCCAACATCTTAAGGAGTTTGGTGCTCTTCCTTATGTGGGGGGCACCTCATTCTTCTAATCAATCTGATTTTCACTCTATCATGCTTCTCATCAATCATTTTGGCTCATCCTTGTCCTGCACTAAGTGGGGGAAAGGGGTTAGTTATCCTTGCCCTTGTATGTCACTTGTTGTCACTTCTTTCAGTTAGTTGACCACCTTTCATGAATGTATAAGAGCAAGCTTGAGATGTGGATGACATGCCTTAAGTTGGCTTGCATGTGACATACTACCTTTTTCATGACATAGCTTATAGGAAACATATGACTTGGCATAGGGATTTTTGAGTAAGCTATCATGTCTTCTTCTTCTTCTAATTTAAAGAAATTGCTCACAGTAATGATGTTAGCAACCACTTTAAAGTGGGGGCATACATCGAAACTCATATTTCATTGTGTGATTTTCTTTCTTCTTGTGATGCGTCCTTCTCTTGGTGGTATCATTGGGCTTGATTCCCTGCAAGAGTGTGATACTTATTTGACACATCCTCTCTTGGAAACATTAAGCACAATGTTCCCTAATAAGATACCTTGCATGAACTAAGAAAAATCCCTTTTGAAAATTCCTTGCACTACTTTGCATTTACAATGTCTATGAGTTTTAAGCATATGGAGTTTTGCTTGCCTCATGGAGCTCGAAGATATTTTTTGGGTGGTGCCTTATTAAATTTATCAGGAGGTATAAATTTGGTATGGTTTGAGTGGGAAGCCCATTCTAAGGCATGAATTTCCCCATAGCCACTTGTGTGTGTTTGAGTGCATACCAACCATGAGTGTATGTTTCTCACCTTTTAGGACTTCTCACCCAACAGTTTGTTGGATTACTTCCTTAGACTTGGAATTTAATGAACTTATGACCCAACAGTTTGCTAGAACTTTACATAATGATGAGGCCATTATTAGGGGCTTGAGAGTGGATACATTAGAAGTTTCCATTGTGAAAGTATCAAGGCTTCCAAGGAGTGGAGAAGAGTTCCTAGTAAGGACATATTCCATCACAAGTAGAAATGAGTTCTCCTACCAAGTGAGAACTTAGATTCTTCTTCTCAAGGTACAAAAAACTTATCTTTACCCTAGATTTGGGCCTTTATAGCCTCACATATCATTAGATATTTGAATTGTGATGGTAGACAATTGCTGTTATATATAATATATTTCAAGTTGCTTAGTCGCTTATGCCATGTGAGGCAAGTCAATGTTCCAAATTTTCTTTATAATTTGTTGAAGAGAATGTCCTCAAAATACAAGAGGAAAAGAAATCAATCAACTTTGTCACATTTCTATCTAGTCACTTTATTGATTAAAAGAATCCTTAGGGTTCAATTTCCCAATGTGTCTTAGGAATATTTTATGAATTGCAACAACATTAACAACATCATTCAAATGCATAATGAAGGAGAAAGGTGTTAGGAACAAGAAGTTGAAGAACCTGTTGAGACTGCTCCTATGGGAGAAATACCCTTTGGTTCCCCTGTTCCTACACCTACCTATAGGACAGAGGAACCAGAAGAGCAATGTCTACAGGAAACACAACCTACAACCTTTGTTGAGTAGCTCACAATTACAAAAAATCTAGAAACCCTAGCTTCCAGTAAGAGGCCACCAAAAAAGAAAAAGAAAAAGTGGGGCTTCTACCTCTGCACTTGCAAAGGGGAAAAGGAAGGCCATACCATCAAGAAGGAAATTAGATTGCCTAAGAAAGAAGAAGCCCATGAAAGGAAGATGTAACAAGAAAAAATATGTTACATAATGATGGAAATGGACAAATAATTAGAGGGGAATGCCCTCGGTGATGATGTAAAAATACCGTGTACAAACTTTGTATTTTACTAGCACTTTTCAATTTGATTCAAAAAACATTTTTGCTTTCAAAAAGATGAGAAGATATCCAAAGAGCCCTATCTCAAAATGGTTTATGTATACAAAGGAGGTAGGAGAAGAACCAAGGAAAACTTTAGTGGCGAATCTTCACCAATTGGAAAATATTAGATATCAGCCAAGTCAAAATTGACAAATTAATCACATCCAACAAGGTGGCCAAATCACCCAAATTTTATGAATTATCGGTCCAGTGCATGTCCATTTGCCATAAATTTATTTTATGTGGAATATTTAAGTAATCAATTCTCCATAACAAACTAGACATTTCAAATGGGCCGATTAATATTTTCGCTTGGAATCTCAGAAGCATGTAATAAATCAACTATATATTCATCAATACTATTAAAAAACATTATGTATCAGGACCCATTTTTCTAATTAAAATTTACAAATCGTTGCTTGTGAGGTCCCATTTCGCCAATTGAAATTTACAAATAGTTGCTTATGAGGACCCATTTCACCAATAACATTAAAAAATAATTACATTTGAGGACACATTTTTCCAATTACTGTGACACCTCCATGCTAATCATAGGGCCATAATTGCCTTGAAAATTACAATGTATCATTGTAAAATAATGCGAGACTCACCAAATTTTTAATATAACATTTAAAAATCCTACAGAATTCACCAAATATGGATTGATATAAATACAATCAAAACTGTCATTTATTCTTACACATTTTGTTCAATTATGAACTTGTGAGCTCTCAATTCAAAAGTTGGAATTGGAACCTTGAAGTTGATCGTAGGAAAGTTACAAACTTAAAACAAAGGTATTCCTGTATTAACAAATAGAAAGTTAGTGAAAACCTAAACTTAAAGGTGAGTGATCATTTCTTCATAGTGTTATAATATTTCTTTATCTCTTTTCCATTCTTGTTTCAATCTTAAAGATGATATTGAGTAGGGAATGAGATCTATATTCTTTGTCATTCTTAAACAAGAAGACATTTTTTTCCAGCTTTTATTCAAAGTGAGAGATCAATATGTCAAGCATCAAGTGCAACAAGGATAAGAATCCTTGGGGTGGTGAAGGGACTGGGAGGCCATAAAAAGTCCCAAAATGTAGAGTTACCATACAGTCTTACTTTAGAAATGGCAATGCTTCTGATCTATCAAATCAAGATGGAGCTACATCATCAACTCTTCCATCAAATATTAATGAAGAAGGCATTCACAATACCTCACCACCACTGAAAGGTCAAGGTGAGATTTCCATTGAGTTAAATGAGTCAAATGAGGATGGAAATACCACAAAAGATGTTATAAGGGATACCCTGGTTAGCTAGAATGAGATAATTGACTTGGATGATGTTGGTAGCAAGAAAAGAAAAGGCATATAAAAAGTGGGGTGTGAGTGGGAATTGACAAGGAATTTTCAGCCTGATTGGGTGTTAAAGTACCCATTCATTATACTAGTGGAGAAAGCAAACAAATATGAAACTCCAATAGAATGCAAGTGTTTGATTTGTAGTTGGAAATATAAAAGAGACAAGAAATTGTAGCTAAAGCTTGACACTATAGAAAAGCATATTAGTAAAGTTTATGAAAAACAAATCATAGAAAGAAAGAAACAATCAGTAGTATGATGAAAATCAAAGGAAGAATGTCTTCATGTTAAGTATGCCAAAGAATATGAAGAGAAAAAGAAAATAATGTCAAAGCTTGCTCCATGTGGAGGTACAATTAAGGCTCAATTTGGAAAAGTACTGGAAGGAGCACAATTGGAAAAAACTGTTTAGATGAGTGTTGTTTTTCTTATTTTGTCCAGAGGGTGTCCTATAGCAAACTACAAAGAATATTTTAATTTATTATCTTTTTTGGGTGTTCCTCACTTTCCTAGTGCACATTGGTCAGTAAACACTGGATGGGAATGGGAAATCTGTCTTGTTGTAGTGGAAAAGCAAGATTTAAAGGAGATAATAAAAGAGTCAAACTTCATTGCATTATCTTTAGATGAAGTTATTGCGGTAGATAATTTACTTCTTGGGTTTTTATGCATGTGTATACTGTAAAACAACAATTCCACCAAGCTCATCTTCTCTATGTTCATAAAATAAATGATAGTTCAACATCGTAAAATCTATTTGAACTAGTCAAGAAATCTTTGAATGAAATTGCAGGTATGGATGACTTGACAATTGCCAAAAAGTTGGTGTGTGTAGGAGGTGATGGAGTTGTAGTAATGAAAGGTCACATGACCAATGTTTGCACAAAGTTACAAAATACTTGTGCACCATACATGCTTGGAATTCACTGCATGGCCCACAATTTGAATTTAGCATTTAGAATTGTAAGAAAGTTTCCTACAGTATCAAAAGTTGAAAAATTAGTTTGCAAGCTCTACGCATACTTTCGCTAAAGTCCCAAAAATTTCACAATATTTTAAAATTTTGCTGATGAAATAACAATAAGAAACAAGCTTCTCAAGGATGTTGATACCAGATGGATCTCCATGCATTGACCAACACAATGAGTTCTTTCAGAATACCAATCCTTGATTGGAGAAATGTACGAGCATCAAAACACAGTAGACAAAGCTCCTAACCTCTTACATAGGTTAAGCGATATAGAGACACTCTTGAATTTAGCTAGTCTTCTCGCCATCCTAGATGAAATGAACAATCTTGTGAAGAAAGCCCAAAACATAACTATGTATATTAATGAATATGCCGAACTACATAGAAATACATGCATGGCCCTCGATCATCTATATCTAGAACTAACTTCTAAAAGCCTAATTTTTTTCATGTGGCATAAAATTACATATTTGAATCATCCTGATAATAGTTTAATGCAAGCTTGGTTACTTATGTATTTGTGTATGTAGATTTGAGATACCAATGTACCATTGTATGATAGTTATACGCTCTATTAGAGAAGTACTTGTTACAATGGAAACTTTTAATGACATTGTTAAATTTGTTGATGATAATTTGAAGGAAATTGCAAAAAAAAATTCCACATAAATTTATAATAGATTCCCTCAAGAAAAAATACTTGAAGCCATGGGTATTGTGTATCCTCAATTTTGGGTAAAATGATACAACCCAACCTATTTTCATGATAAAATAAAAAATATTGGTTGAACACTTTTCAAAAAGTGTGAAATACAATGAGAAGACAATAGAAGGAATTATAAATGGAGATAAGCTTAGGCAACAATGTAAGAATTTTGCAAGAAGTATGATGGACCAATTTGATTCCATGGAGAAACGCTTTGAACTGAGATCAATAACAAAGGCTTGGACAAACTTAGGTTAGAGTGAAGTATTGCATAGTTTGATATTAGAATATTTCAAACTTTTTGATTTATGTCAAACAATGATATTGGGGTTGGTGGAGGATGAGAGACTTTTCAGAACGAAATCAAAGATAAGAAACAAACTAGACAAGAATTTGGAAAATTGCTTGATTGTGAAAGGAACTGTGTATAATGTCAAAAATTTTCCTTTTGAAAGGGAAATCACAATCTAAAGGTCCATATGTGAAAGAAGATGGTTGTACAACACTCCAAACACTAGTATTGGTGGCACTGATAGTGGGAAAAATGACAATGACACAATGAACATTGAATTTGAGATGTAGGGTGAAGAAAATGAAGACTAGACTCAGAATCAAGACAACTCTTTTATTTTATCTCAAGTTGAATGTCAGTTTGAGGACCCTGACTTGATTTGGGAAATGTAAGTGAATTAGTAGCTTTTAGGTATTTATACTGCACTTCATGAATCATTTTCCAAACTATAGTTGATGATATTTTATATTGTATTCCATAAAATTGTGAATCATTACACTTAATGATATTTTATTTTATATTGCACTTTATGAATCATATTCCAAATTGTAGTTGATGATATTTTATATTGTATTCCATGATATTGAATTTGTTGTGTAATTCTGCATCATTTTTAAAGAACAACACTTATCACACTACTTATAAATTCCTCTTGCATTTCCATTCACAAAATATTTGATAAATAATTGAAAGGAATATTAATCCATTCCTTGAGCATAAGCTAATAGTTCAACATCCATAACATAAAAACATGATGTGATATGACAACTTATAAATAACCCTTGATTATTTTGAGTCAAAAGATAGTGAATACAATACTAGAGAGCATGATAGGTCGATATTCAAAATTAAAGAAATACACTTAAGTATTTGAGTCATCTTTTGTTATTACAAAGAAAAATTACAATATTTCCTATATGTGATATCAAATAGCTTAAACTATGTAAAAAGAGCTTACAAAGAATGAGATGAAAGAGAAAGAAAAGGAAGCAACAAGCAAAGAAGTGAAGAACCTCATCCCAAAACTTTTTGACAACCAAATTCTCAGACAAGAGGCATAGGAATAAAATCTTACAGTATGGTCCCATGGGCAGGCTTGGGCTTCTATTTTCTTGGAGGAAGAGGTCTCATGGGGAAAAAAATTGTGCTATAAGATTAATTGGAATCTTTTCCAGAAAAATAGCAGCCCTACCTTTTAGGATTGAAGATTTGAGCAGGTGATATTGAGGTGGGGCTAAAATTTACTCCTACAACTTAGGGATTTTTTTCTGCTACTTTTCAATCATTAAAATTTTGATATAGTGAGGAGATGTGACAGGCCGCTCTACTCCACAAAAGAAGAGACAACAATTGCTTTGTAAGGGTCTGATTTTAGTGTGTAGTGAGATACACAAGCAATTTAGGCCCTAGCCTCAAACACAAAGAAACCTCTAGTTGCAGAACCATCTGCAAATTACAGGGGAGGGCTAATCATTAAGAAGGTTTCAGACACCTCATGGAACCCTCAATTCTTTTTTATGTTCCATTGATTTGAAACTATGTTTGGATGCCTTTATGAGCTTACCTGGTTCATTGGTGGGGGCTTTAGGTCTAGGGTTTAGGGTTTATCCTCCATTTATTCAAAGAACCCCATCCTTTACCTCTATTTCTTATATTTTCACATTGACTTGCTACCACTAGTTCTTGGTCACATTATTTTGAACTTATGTCATTGAGCTCGTTCAGTTTACTAGCCCCTTCACCTAGTCTTGTCAGTCTTTCGGTTGCTGGGAAATATTATGCATCAATGTTTAAAGGGGTTTTAATAATATGTCATTAGTCTAAAGTCTTGGCCATAAGTTTATGCCCCCCATCTCTCATTGACCTAGCCGATCCCCCCTTTCAAGTTACTAACATTTTGCATGTGCATCTTTGAAACTTTTCATGGTGGTGGTTGGATTGTTTGATTTGATCTTGATCATTCCCCGCTTCCCCGTTGTGTTTTCATATTCATTAAAATTTTCCAATGGGCTGACAGGTGGGTGACGCGTGTCCTTCTTATGAACAAGACCCATTATCATGTGAAGGCATTGAACACTAGGTTTTAACTAATCAATGATGGTTATGAGATGTTGTGGGTTGATCCTGACTATTCCCCGCTATCTTGCGGGGGACCCACAAACATCTCTTGTCTCTCAATGGGGAAGCGAGGAGGCACCATGTGGCACAATCCAAGTTATCAAAGGAACTATAATGGGATGGGAAATATTTTGGAAATATTTTTGACATAAGTATTATGGAGCATTAACTCCTAGGCTACTAAAGAGTTATTTGAGCACATGGTTAATTGAAGGATGAGACGTTATAATCCTAGCCATTCGTCAGATCTAAAAGACATGCACTAAGGCAGATGGCTTGAAAGGTAAAGAGCATGCAAGTTGAGGGTGCCAAATTTAAATATATGATGGCATTGAAATGATTAAGGTCACCAAGGATGAAATTGCTAAGGTATTTAGTCTAACTAAGTGGAGTGAAGATATGGTAAATATTGATGAGAAGGCACTTAGAGTTGAGTATGAGAAAATAAGACATACCTTCAAGATCTCAGTGTTGCAACATTTTTTGGCATCTGTGAAGGGAAAAGGAAAGGTTGTTTTAGGCCCATAAAATAAAAAACCTTTCCCTATAAACTACTTTGTGTCATACTTCCAAAGGACATTCTATTCTTTATGCTAGATCTTATGGATTGATTCGACTACCAGCATGCCAGTGGCTAAAATGTATATGGTTGCTCATATCCAACACCCCACCTACAATACACTTTATGACTTTGGTTCATACTTGGCCGAGAGGATACATGAGGACCTCATTTCATTGAAGAATGATAATGATGGTGTAAGATTCTAGTGGTATTCATTGTTCATTCATATGTTTCTATATAAGGGAGCTGGATTCATTGGAAAGGATATGACATTTATTAAAAAGAAGGGTGATATGGATTTGCCTATCCAATGTTGGAATATACTCCTTGATAGGAATGATCACAAATTTGGTTTTGTGGTGTTTGAGAATCTTTTTGCTTCAAAGCTGAGGAGGGACCTAATTTTGAATATGCCATGGATACCTACAACATTGCATGATTTCTTGAGGCCTAAGGATAGGAGGCATAATTTGAACATTGAGCACATTAGGGAGAATTGATTCCATACCCCATATATACAATTCTTAGATTTTATGGGATAAGTGTAGCACCACCCATATTTTTAAGAGATGTGCCACTAAGAATTGGTTTTCTTGAAGTGATGTGGTAGCTGGGCGATGTAGAAGACAACCACTTGAAAGATCAGAGGAAGGGAACCTTTTTCCCTACATACTCTATTTTCTTTAATTTTGTCATGAAGGATGGAGGATGGAGTAAAATTGTTGATGTGCTCAAACCATTGGAGATGAAGAAAGTTAGAGCAAGGAATAATGATTATGAGGGTTTCATGGCATGAATTAAGGCCAAGATCAGAAGCTCTAGGTTCATCCATGACTTTTACTTTCCTGAGGATATAATCAGGAATATTTTTGATTTCCAAAGATAGTACAATAGGAAGATGAAATAGATTTCCTTCAACAAGTTGGAGATGGAAATGCAAGCAAAGGACCCACAATTTTTGGCTCTCAGGAATATAAATGATGTAATCTAGAGGATTGAATATGTATTACAAAATTTTGAGCAGGTCATGGGGAAGGTAAAAGAAGAAAGGTTAAATCAGGACAAGGGGAAAACTGTAGTAGGAGACGAGCAAGGTAAGGGAAAAGCCCCTGTGATGGAAGAAAGGCCAACCTACTAGCCCCCTAAAAGAGTATTAGTATTTAAAAGAAGGAAAGACAAGGTAAAGGAAAATCAAGCAGTGACCACCTCTTCTCAACAAGAAGGGCCAATAATTCCTTCACCAGCACATGAATTTCCACCCTTGTCTTCCCCAAGGTCTACTGCCCCATAGATTATTGAAGTGGACTCACCACCAAGGGTGTCATCACCACCAAGGAAACCACCTCCAAAGAAACAAAAGGTAGAATCAAGTGGCTTGGTGGACTACACTGAGGAATTTGAGGATGATATTCTTGTCACTGAAGAGGAAATGCAACAGAGCATGCCTTATTCCCCTAGGGAGATGTTACCACAAGAGTCAGGCCTTAGACTAAGTAAGGTGGATCTAACTGACATGAATAACACAAATGATGTCAAGGAAGAGGCTTGGAAATAATTTATGGATGATTACTCATTCATCAAGCCATTTGATTTCATGGAATTTGCATGGAGAGCAAAAAAAGATGAATATATTAATAATATTGCCAAGAAGAAAAGATTAAACCCCCAACTACTTGCTAAGGTTATTGTTGTCCTAAAAAATTGCACCCTTTTGCTTAGCTATTAACTCAGCAATTTTGTGACACATGGGAACATTCCTAGGCTATGGGTATCTTGTAATGAGAATGAACCTCTAGAGAAAGGGTTGACTCCCCTTGATATCTCACCTAAAATGGTCTACTAATATCTTTGCAGAGAAAAAGAGTAAGGAGGAAAAAACATATAAAATGAAATCTAATCCTAAAGGTGATGCACCAAATAACTTAATGAACTCTACTCAAAAGGAAACACACAAAAAATAGTAATAAAACCTATCTTTACAAAACTCAAAACACATAAAACTTTGCATCAACAATTTATAAGAAGGCTCAATACTCACAAACTTAGTAGGAGAAAGGATGTTTTCCCACAACTTAAGACTGATTATGTTATAGGAAGAACTTATAACCTGAAAAATATATGTAACTCTGCATAAAGGTACTACCATGAGATGCAATCATAAGGAAAAATAAATCACATAAAATTGCACCAATCACTAAGTACATAGTTTTAGAAAGAATGAGAAGGAAAATTGTTTCATATTACTCTCAAAAAGGTGTTGCAATGCTGTATTGATCACTGAAAATGAATTACAAACTTTTCATGTCTGCTTTAGAACTTTGAAAATTATAGCAGCAGAAGATGAACTAGCAAGAACTAAAAAAAAAGACTAAGTCTTTTTCCTATATACAATAAAGGGCTCCCAAAAGCCAAGAGGAGATAACTCAAGTCAAAATATCTGGCTTCAAAGCTATTCACAAGAAAATTCAAAACTACCTGAAAAAGGGGCCCACCAATGCTACAAATTAAGCTTAAACAACTCAAAACTCTATCTCATATTGTATCTAACTGAAGTGTAACTCCAAAATAGCTCCCGAGTGCATGTAGATGGAACTGAAAGTGGAAAAATCTTCCTAGAAACTCTTTCACAAACAAAAAAGGAAAACCTCTAAAAGAGGACCCAAAACTGAAGTAAACTTAACTCATCACATTGCAAACTCCTCCTTAAGTCATGTGTGAACAAAAGGCCCCCAAAAAAGATCTCAGTTTGACTCAAAGTCACAAATAGAACTCCAAAAGACACCTACTATCTTCAGTTCAGTTTCACTTGATTTTTTGCATGATATTGGGTAAAGGTATCAATTTGATTACATATTAAAGATAATCAAATACAATTATCTTAATATTTAATATGATTTGGCTCTCTCCTTTACATACTAAAAATTAAATACTAAGGTAATATTATCCTTAATATTTAATTAAGTTGCTATTTTTGTCTAACATCCCACAAAACATAAAGGTGGGGACTTGACTTTATATTTCAAAGCTAATGTCAAATTGGAAATTTGACTTCATAAACTCACGGGCTCCATACATCATTAGGTCTTTTGACTTGCAGTCATAGACCATGAAAGCAATAATACATAACAATTTTGTTAAAATAAAGATAAAAAATCATCATCTTTTGGGTTAGGGCATGTGAGTAAAAAGCATTGAACCCTTAACGATTTCCTCACTCTTCACTTAACATTTTGAAGAGAAAACTATTGTTGCACCGCAATAGGTAGGGTTTTCACTGGAATCATGTATTTCATGTTGCTTTTGTTGATTTTCTTGAAGGAATCTTAAGAGAAAATCTATGGTAAGTGCTCCTTTGGCATAAAATTAAATCTTTTCTTTCATTTTGAAGGGCTTTCTTGGCTTCCAAGCCGTGGCTATAGCATAATTTTCTTATGTATCTTTTCATGCTTTTACATTCCTGTTGACTCCTTCATCCTTTCGACGCCATTGGAGTTTCTTGTGAAATTTACATGCATCCTTCTACAACAGCAATGGGTAAGTTCTAAATCTCAAACTTTCCTCTTACTTATGTGAATGAAAAGCTCGATTAAAGCTTAATAAGAATGAATCAACAAGTATTTCTTTTCGATGCACCTAGGTTTTATCATTTTTTACAAAAAATACAATTTTTATATTGTCCCATAAGGGTTTTATGGATCTCACAGCTATGACCTTCTTAATATTATGGGTCTTCAAATACTTACAGGTCGTGGTTGTATGCTCATTTCCTGTAGTCTCCAATAATGGTCATGGCTGCCATGTTGATTATTTGTGTTTTCTCCATCTAGGTGCTTGGTTTTCCAGTGGCCAAGGCCATAGTCCTCCATTTCTACTGCTCTCTTTGAACCCTCTATATTTGTATGAGATAGAGTTTCCTACTGATGTCTTTCATATAAACCCCCAAATTGGTTTTAGTCATTTGTGAAGAAAACTCATCCTTCTAGCCACAACTGCAAGAAACAAGTTGGGTTTGTGTTCATTTCCTGTAGAGAAAGAAAGTCCAAGGCTTTATTTTCTGTATACTCTTTTTATCTGAAAACCACCATGACTATGTAGGTTCAAGCTTGATCTTACAGCCATGGCTGTATTTTCTCCATTTGGGTAATTTTTATTTTGAACATTATGCAGTTTTTGTATATTTCAATTGAGGCTTTCCTTTCTATTATCCTCAAACCTTTGACACTATGGCTAGCCATACAAACAAAGTCCTAAATTTTTTTCCAACAGGAAAAGAAAATAAAACTATATTATTTCTGTATAATCTTCATGAGGTTGCTCTGTGCATCAAGATTTTGAAACAAAACCCCAAATGGCTGAATGTAAAAACTCTCAAAAAGATCAGTGCTTCTCCATTTTCCCGTGTTCTCTTTGCACAATTTGAATTCTTGTTGAAATCCTTCAGTTCATTTCTTCATTTTTAGCAGCCTCTATCACTTTGCTTACTATTGACAAGGTTTTAATGAATCTCTAAATGTTGGTCTTGCAAGCATTTTGAAGAGAAAACTCATTACATGGTCAATCATACTAAACTTCTTATGTGATTATTGCAAAGATTAGATCTGTATAATGTGTCTATGACTCTTATTTCACATTTACACATTCTTGACTTGTTGATTGCCTCTTTTGTATTTCTACAATCATGATATCTTGTTCTTTAAAAAGTATGAAAAGAACAACTAAAACTCTTCATATATAGTTGTGTGATACAACCCTCCTATGACATGCATTCATCATGCTACCTTTATCATGAATACTGTTTGATAAATGGCTATAAAGGATCTGTATGACTTTCCTGTAGGTCATTGTGAATGTTTAAACATGATAACAACAAATGATGAGAAACATGATGTAAATGAAGCATTTTATGTATGCATGTTCACTATCACATCACGACCATGTTGATATGATGGATTTTAACATTGCATTTCGCTCTTAAATAAGCTCGAATAAGCTCATTATTTGATAAACCCAACATGTTGGGCTCAGCCCTTATGGGGACCACATTTTGACCCACATGTTGTAACTTGATGAATTAAAACAACAACATTACGTTCCCTATATCTGCACATAACATAAACATGTTAGAAATATATGCATATGACAAATATATTTGATCATTCTTGTTTTCTTGGACATGATATGAAAACTATTTAATGCAAATGAGGGTCAGATTGTATGTTTATAGAGGTATGTGCATGTATGGATTAGTTACTTTTCACTGATCTAACACCAATCCTTTTCTCAGATGCAGGCAACTTAGAGCAGCAAGGAGGCAGAAGCGAGTTGTAGGACAAGCGACAAACAAACAAAGATGCATGACAACTCAACTGAAGGCTCATTAGGAAATGATGAGTCACTCTTCCTTACATGTCCATTCCTTTGTATTAATATCTATAAATGTACATTGTTTTCTTTCATTTGTGTTAAACAAGTTAAACTCACAGCTTGTGTGAGGATTTATACACTTATACTATCAATAAAGACTATCATTTGAAAAGATTCATGCAATATTTCTTCTATGTTATTTGCATCTGTGTGAATGCAGTATGATAGAATAGTCCTCTATTTCTTTTATGTAGAAGCTTGTAAGGTAGCAAAAAATTAAAATGCACCTATCTTTTCATTTGATATCACTTTCACTCTACTTGTTTGAGCTATTTAGCTAGATAACATTTATGGTGAGATCTCCTAAATGTTTGCCTGCTAAACATCAAAACCAGTTGCCTAGGCTTTCCATTGGGCGCAAAGTCACTTAACCAACCTAAAAATGGTTCTAAAACAACTCTTTTCAATGTTGTAACTCAATAATAGAACTCAAAAAAACTTGGAAAATTATTGAAAATAAAAACTCCAGAATGACAACTACCTAACAGTACTTGAAAAGCACTTATGGAAATGAAAATTGCATCTAATCTACTATGCAACAACACTTATTTATCTTCAAAACTTCTTGACATACGTCAAAATAAATGCTTGAGATGAATCTCGTTTATTGGGATTGGTTCCATATCACCATCCAACTTGGATAGCTAAAAAGCATTATGTTGTTTACTTTCAAAAATGATATAAGGCCCACTCTAGAATGCATCAAACATGGAGTGTTTTCTAGGCTTGCTTTTAAATTCATCCCATTTGAGCACTATATCACCTTCTCTAAAATTTCTTGGGGGTGCCCTTTTGTCGAAAGACCTCTTCATTTGAGTCTGATGTTGTTCTATCTTTCTCATGGCCTCAACTCTAGTTTCTTCTAGCTCAACTAGCTGAGCTTATATTACTATCATAAGCCCTTCCTCTATTATGTCTAGTTGATGAGCCAGATCTAGTGTTGGTAATTCAAGTGAAATATGAAGCCTGACTTCCTTACCATATACATGCATAAAAGGTGAATGCCTTGTTGACCTTTTCGGGGTAATTCTATTAGCCCACAATGCTGATTTTAACTGTGTATGCCAGGTTCTCTGGCTACCCTCCATGGTTTTCTTGATGATTCTGATTAAGTTCTTATTTGTGGATTTCGCTTGGCCATTTCCTTGCAGATAGTAATTGGAAGATGTATTGAGATAAATCCCATTCTTGATAGCCCAATCATAAATTTTAAAACTCACAAAAGTAAGGGCATTGTCTGAAATAATAGATTTTGGGATTCCAAACCCAGTAACTAGCTCTTCATAAAAATTCAAAATAGTAGACTCATTGGCCTCTTTAAGTGCGACTACTTCAGTCCACTTAGGAAAATAATCAGTGGCTGTGAGTACCCAAATATGGCCAACACTGGATGGAGGGTTTATAACTCTAATAAAATCTAACCCCCACCTCATAAAGGGCTATTCAACCTGAATCGACTGCAAAGGTAAGGTTGCCAACTTCTCTTTTCCAGCAAACAAAGCACATTCATTACACTTTCTGACCCACAAGTGTGCATCCTTAAATAAACTGGGACAATAATAGCCACCCTTCATCACCTTAAGAGCTATTGCTCTAGGTGAAAAATGGCCTCCAACTGACCCCTCATGGAATTCATGCAACACTCTTTCAACTTGGTTAGGTTCAATACACTTTAAGAATATTCCATTACACTCTCTCCTAAAAAGTGAACCATTTAGAAGCACATAAGGAATGGACTACAAATGAAAATATCTTCTTTTAGCCCTATACAAACCTTGAGGACACTCACCGGTTTGTAGAAAATGAACCATTTCATGCACCCATTTGGTAGTAGGAGTTGAAACAACTACTTTCCCTTCATCTTGAAATGTCAAAGCAATTTCTTGCTCATGTTCTTCGTTGGTGGTAACACCATCAGCAAGTTGTTCGCACAGTCCATTTCCTCTAACTAGCTTGGTAACCTTAATCTCTACATCATACTCCATTACCTTAGTTACCCAACTAGCTCTTTTATCACTTAAATCTTTGTTCAGTAAAAACTCTTTTACACCTGGATGAGCAACCATCAACATAATCTTGTTATTAGAAAGCATTTGCCTAAATTTTTTCAAACTTCTTATGACAACAAGAACATGTTTTTCTACAAAAGAATATCTCAACTCATAATCTTTGAGTCCTTGACTGAAGAAGCCACAGGCTACTCAAAACCTTTGTTATTACACTGTAAAAACATAGCTGAAACAAAATGAATGTTCCCATAGGAATATAAAGTGAATTCCTTAGAAAAATATGGATTTAGAAGTGTAGGTGCAGCTGCTAATGCTTCTTTTATGAGCTCAAAACTTCTTTTCCCTTCCTTAGTCCATTTGAAAGGCACATTCTTTCTCAACATATGAGTTAGTGGACTTAATAAATCATCAATGTCAGGGATAAACCTCCTAACAAAGTTAATTCTACCAATAAAACTCTGCAAACCTTTCTTATGTGTTGGTAAGGGGAGAGTTAAGATAGCACTTAATCTTTCAGGATCAATAGTGATACCATGTTTAGAAACCACATAGCTAAGCAATCTACCCTCATGAACAATAAATACACACTTTTTGGGATTGAGTGATATCCCAAACTCCCTACATTTCTCAAAAATCTGCCTCAAGTAATTTAGATGATTCTTAGCTTCTTTGGAAAAAACAGTAATGTCTTCAAGGTATACTAAGACAATATTGTACATTAAGCCTTGAAAGGCCATATCCATGGATTTTTGAAAGGTTGCCCCAGTATTAGACAAGCCGAAGGGCATTCTCTTGTAGGCCATAGTCCCCCATTTTGTGGTGAAGGTTGTTTTATATTGGTCTTCCTCTTTTACTAATATCTGATTGTAACCAGAATAACCATTTAGTAAGGAAAACCTCTTTGATCCCGAGACTACTTGAAGGATCTATTACATGGAAGGAAAAGGATGATGGTCTTTCAAGGAAGCTCTATTTAAGTGATGAAAATCTATACACGGTCTTATCTGTTCATTTTTGTTCCTTACCAATACAAGGTTGGAAACCCATGAGGTATGCTTAATGGGAAAGATAATACTACTCTCAATCAATTTATTCAGTTCTTTCTTCATGAGAGATTCTAACTTAGGATTCAAAGGACTTGTTTCTGCCTTACAGGTTTGACCTTAGGCTCGAGTTCAATGGTATGTTGAGCAAGTTGGGGATCAAACCCCTTTAAATCACTATATTCCCATGCAAATATATCATTAAATTCTTGAAAAAGCTAACTAAATGCATGCTTTTCTTCTGTTGTACAGACCTTGCCTAGTTTAAGAAGCTTCCCTTTGAAAACCTCAACTTCTTCATAGTGATCTTGTTGAACTTGTATACTAGAATTTGGTTTTCTAAATTCATCATCAGTATTGAAAACAAACTCTACGGTGACCAAACCCTTTCGCATCTTGTTATTTTTGAGCTTAATGATTTGGTCATCGTACTGATGTTGTAGCTTCTCTTGGTTAGCATGAGAGAACTCAACTTCTTCCATTAAGAAGTTCACAATTTGCTGGTCACTTTCAAATACTTGCTAGTGTATGTTATTATCGGGTACAGTAGACCTAACAACAATCTTAATATGCTGATTAGCTTTACCACTACCAATCTCTTTTAGAATATCATATTCAGCTCCTACTGCAACCAACCTATCAACATGTTTATTCTAATTTCTAGGTATAGAAACCAGATTAAATGCATCGAATCCCTCCACGAGGTCCCATATTCTATACTTGTAAGACTTAAGTAAATCATTCTTTGTAACATTAAGTTTTCTCACCTGATTAACAACCAGTTCATTGTCCCCATAAAATTTCAGGCAACTTATACCCTTTTGTCTTGCCCATTCCAAGCCTTGGGTAAGAGCTTGGAATTCAACAACATTGTTAGTACAACTGAAGCAAAATGTGAAGGCTGAATAGTAATTCTCACCTGATGGAGAGACAAGCATGCACCCACCACCAACACCAACTCTACTCCTTGAGCCATCAAAATACAACTTCCATAGCTCATTATCTTGATGTTTACCATGCTACTCTATGTCTTTCTCAATATTATGCATAAAAGAGTCAGTCTCATGCATCATATAAACACCAAAATTAAATTCTTCTGGCTATTCACATGTACCAATCACATGAGTCTGAGCTGCCCACTCATCTGGGAGAATATCTAGTATACCTTTGGTTTGAGTATTACTGTCTTGAACACCGAGTTGCTTCTCTTGTTCACTTGTAAACAAATTGTCATTAATAGGGGTGGATTGTAAGGTTCAATGTGATCTAAGGCTTTGGGTTTTGAATTTACAGTTACCCTAGTGTCATACTTGGTTCTAAACAACATATGAGACCGATCAGAGGATAGGTAAACCACCTATCTTGGTTGTGAAATCCTTGGATAAACAAATAGCAAAAAATGGAGGCAGCTCAATGACATAGATATCTCGTGGTATTGAAAAGTTTGGGAAGGCATGTAATGTTAAGCTTAGACCTTTAATGACCCCTATTGTATTAAAAACAGTACCATCTAATTGCACTACCCCTTTTTCAAGTGGTGCATACTCAATTCCCAACTTATCAACAATCTCTTTAGGCATTATTGAACTACTAGCCCCTGAGTCAATCATACAGTTGTGAACTAGATGATCTTCTATAATCAATGACACATAAAAAGGAGGTGGTTTGGCTTTAATAGCTTCCTATTTTTTTTTTTATCATTGACAGTAGTATTAGTTAGCACAACCTTTTCTTTTTCTATACTAGGCTCATCAGATATACTCAAACTTGATAGAGCTGATTGGAGCAGGTCTTTTTGGCCAGGGATACTCAAGGAATCCCATATAGACATAGGTACATTTATTTTCTTCATATGCTCAAGAATATTAATAGATGTAGCTGGCTTAACTTTGCCTTTAGGGACAACAACATCACCTTTAATAGAAACTGTCTGAATTGGTGAATTGGGCTGCTCCTTGCCTACCAAAGGTTGTCCTCTTGGTAGAATTTGAACATTCTTAGCATTTGATGGGCCAAGAGCACTCTGATTTATGTTTGGTACTTGATTCAATTGAGTTTGAGCTCTATCAAATTGTTGGCCTTCATCTATTGCTCTCTTTTTACCACGTGTGTTGGCTACAATTGAAGAACCAACTAGGTTCATACCAAAAAATTCCTCTCCTTTCTAGTTCAAGAATGTTGACTCATGTGTATGTTCCTCTTGTTGCTATATAGGAGTTTCCATAGGCACATTAATCTGCACTGCTAGACTATTTTGAACCATCAAGGCTTGATTAACGAACCCATTTACACAGGTACTCTGATTGAGGGGCTGACCACATGGAAAAAACCACTTGTAATCCTGGGCTAAATTGTTTTGGATAGGTGCAAGCTCCTTAGAAGTGCTAGTAGTATTAGAATTGTAAGCTTGATAAGGCCTTGAATTAGGAGTAGGTCTTTGGCCTTGATTATAAGGCTAATAAGGTGGTCTGCTAGACTGATTTTGCTGGTAATTAGATTGAAATGGGAGTTGATAAGGCCCAAGATTTTGAATTTTCTACTTTTTTAGATTCACTATCTCATTTCCAAAGGTCTGTAATAGGCCTTTAATTTCTTGAAATTCATAAGACTGAGCCGGGGATGTATTTGCTTGGTTATTGGGCTAGGTATCATGTGCTGGTAATGTTGGTGCAGCTGGAATAACAACTAAAGGAGGTGATTGCATTGGTATTGGTGGTTGAATTGCAGGATATATTGGCATGGGTGGCCTTGGAGCAATTTTACCAGCCTGTATAAGGTTGTTCTCAGCTCTAATAGCTACAACATAAGCAGCTAGAAGTGAATCCCCTCCCATAGATTTAATCATAACTAAAATATTGCTATTTAAAGCTCTTAGATAATATAAAAATGCATGATCAATAGTGGGTCTTATCGTTTGTGGAATTCTATCCCACGTTTTCTAAAAATGGTGATTGAAGTCTGACATGACTTCGTGAGGGGCCCTCTTTATTATAGACAACTGCTCCATCAATGAAAAATGGTATGATTTGTCTTCAAAGAAACTGCATAATTGGTTGCCCAATTCATCCCAAGTTGCTATGGAATTGATGGGTAGACCTTTGAACCATTGTAGACTCTTTCCTTTAAATGATGCTGCCAACAACCTGAATGCAACATTCTCGTCTGTTGCGTGATGAACAACACGTAAGTTTGCAACATATTTTATATGCTTAGTTGGAGTAGTTTGATCTTCACCATGAAAATATGGCAAACTCTTCAAAGCAGCCATAGGAATGGCATCATGTTGGGTTAAATTCAATGGGCTTCCTTGGTCGAAAGCAACAAAAGGCTAGTTTCTAACTATTGGAATTATTGAAACTAGGATTCCTATAGCAGTAAAAGCTGGGGCAACAATATGGCTTCTCACAGAAGGAGTAGACATAGTTCTTCTTGAATAAACAATGGTTTTTTGAGGCTTTTGAATCTCTCTCCCTTTTCTTCTAGTTGGGGATAATTGCAAATATTCAAAAGAAGAAGAGCTACTTTTGGTCTGTATTCTTTTAATAAGCTGAAATGCACTTATTTGACTAAACCAAAGCTCAGAGTCACCAGGTATGCTAAGAAAATGTCTCTTGAAGACTCTAACTACTGCTATACACACCAAACAGTAGTGTGAAACTTCTGATTTGAGATTGAAAAATAGTTCTCAGCCCCACCGAGCGTGCCAAAAATTGTTGTCATGAAAACTTGCACCCTTTTGCTTAGCTATTAACTCAACAATCTTGTGATATATGGGAACATTCCCAGGCTGTGGGTATCCTATAATGAGAATGAACCTCTAGAGAAAGGGATGGCTCCCCTTGATATTTCACCTAAAATGGTCCACTAATGTCTTTGTAGAGAAAAGAGTAAGGAAGAAAAAACATATAAAATGAAATATAATCCTAAAGGTGATGCACCAAATAACTTAATGAACTCTACTAAAAAAGCAACACAGAAAAAACTAGTAATAAAACCTATCTTTGCACAACTCAAAATCCATAAAACTTTGCATCAACAATTTATAAGAAGGCTCAATACTCACAAACTTAGTAGGAGAAAGGATGTTTTCCCACAACTTAAGACTGATTATGTTATAGGCACAACTTATAACTTGCAAATATATGCAACTCTTCATAAAGGTACTACAATGAGATGCAATCATAAGGAAAAATAAATCACATAAAACTGCACCAATCACTAAGTACATAGTTTCAAAAAGAATGAGAAGGAAATCTGCTTCATATTACTCTAAAAAAGGTGTTACAATGTTGTATTGATCACTGAAAATGAATTACAAAATTTTCACCTCTGCTCCAGAACTCTAAAAATTACATCATAAGATGAACTAGAAAGAACTAAAAAAAAGGATGAATTCCTTTTCCTATATACAATAAAGGGATCCCAAAAGCCAAGAGGAGATAATTGAAGTCAAAATATCTAGCTTCAAAGCTATTCATGAGAAAAATCAAAACTGCCTAAAAGAGGGGGCCCACCAATGCTGCAAATTGAGCTTAAATGACTCAAAACTCTGTCTCATACTGTATCTAACTGAAGTGTAACTCTAAAATAGCTCCTGAGTGCATGTAGATGGAACTGAAATTGGAAAAATATTCCTAGAAACTCTCTCACAAATAGAAAAGGAAAGCCTCTAAAAGAGGACCAAAAAATGTAGTAAACTTAACTCATCACATTGCAAACTCCTCCTTAAGTCATGTGTGAACAAAAGGCCCCCAAAAAAGATCTCAGTTTGACTCAAAGTCACAAATAGAACTTCAAAAGACACCTACTATCTTCAATTCAGTTTCACTTGATTTTTTGCATGATATTAGGTAAAGGTATCAATTTGATTAAATGTTAAAGATAATCAAGTGTAATTATATTAATATTTAATATGATTTGGCTCTCATTTACATACTAAAAATTAAATACTAAGGTAATATTATCCTTAATATTTAATTAAGATGCTATTTTTGTCTAACATCCTCCAAAAAAATAAAGGTGGGGAAGACTTTATGTTTCAAAGCTAATGTCAAATTGGAAATTTGACTTCATAAACTCACGGGCTCCATACATCATTAAGTCTTTTGACTTGCAGTCATAGACCATGAAAGCAATAATACATAAGGATTTTTTTTAAATAAAGATAAAAAATCACCATCATTTGGGTTAGGGCATGTGAGCAAAAAGCATTGAACCCTTAATGATTTCCTCACTCTTCACTTAGCATTTTGAAGAGAAAACTATTGGTGTGCTGCCATAGGTAGGGTTTTCACTGGAATCATGTATTTCATGATGCTTTTGTTGGTTTTATTGAAGGAATATTAAGAGAAAAGTTGTGGTAAGTGCTCCTCTAGCATAAAATTAAAGCTTTTCTTTCATTTTGAAGGGCTTTCTTGGCTTCCAAGTCTTGGTTGTAGCATAATTTTCTGATGTATCTTTTCATGCTTTTACTTTCCTGTTGACTCCTTCATCCTTTTGGCGCCGTTGGAGTTTCCTGTGAAATTTGATCCTTCTGCAACAACAATGGGTAAGTTCTAAATCTCAAAATTTCCTCTTATGTGAATGAAAAGCTTGATTGAAGCTTAATAATAACTAAATAACAAGTATTTCTTTTTGATACACCTAGGTTTTTTCATTTTTACAAAAAATGCATTTTTTATATTCTCATAAGGGTTTTATGGATCTCACGACTTCAACCTTCTTGATATTCCGGGTCTTAAAATACTTACAAGTTGCAGCTGTATGGTCCTTTCATGTAGTCTCCAATGATGGTTGTGGCTACCATGTTGATTATTTGTGTTTTCTCCATCCAGGTGCCTGGTTTTCCAGTGGCCATGGCCATAGTCCTCCATTTCTAATGTTCTCTTTGCACCCTCTATATTTGTATGAACTGAAATTTCCTATTGATTTCTTTCATATAAACCCACAAATAGGTTTTAGTCATTTGTGAAGAAAACTCATCCTCCCAACCGCAATTGCAAGAAACAAGTTGGGTTTGTGTTCATTTCCTGTAGAGAATGAAAGTCCAAGGCTTTATTTTTTGTATACTCTTTTCATCTAAAATCCACCATGACTATGCAGGTTCAAGCTTGATCTTACAACCATGGCTGTATTTTCTCCATCTGGGTAATTTTTATTTTGAACATTATGCAGTTTTAATATATTTCAATTGAGGCTTTCATTTTTGTAATCGTCAAACCTTTGAGACTATGGCTGGCCATACAAAAAAAGTCTTGATTTTTTTTCCAACAGGAAAAGAAAATAAAACTATATTATTTCTGTATAATATTCATGAGGTTGCTCTGTGCATCATGATTTTGAGGCAAAACCCCAAATGGCTGAATGGAAAAATTCTCAAAAAGATCAGTGCTTCTCCATTTTCCTGTGTTCTCTTTGCACATTTTGAATTCTTGTTGAAATCCTTCAGTTCATTTCTTCATTTTTAGTAGCCTCTATCACTTTTTCTTACTGTTGACAAGGTTTTAATGAATCTTTGAAAGTTGGTCTTGCAAGCATTTTGAAGAGAAAACTCATTACATGGTCAATCATATTAAACTTATTATGTGATTTTTGCAAAGATTAGATCTGTATAATATGCCTGTGACTCTTATTTCACATTTACACATTCTTGACTTTCTAATTGCCTCTTTTTCATTCTACAATCATGATATCTTGTTCTTTCAAAAGTATGAAAAGCACAACTAAAACCCTTTATATATAGTTGTGTGATACAACCCTCTTGTGACATGCATTCATCATGCTGCCTTTATCATGAATACTATTTGATATATGCCTATAAAGGCTCTATATGACTTTCCTATAGATCATTGTGAATGTTTAAACATGACATCAACAAATGATGAGAAACATGATGTAAATGAAGCATTTTATGTATGCTTGTTCACTATCACATCATGACCATGTTGATAAGATGGATTTTAACATTGTATTTCCCTCTTAGATAAGCTCGAATGAGCTCATTATTTGATAAACCCAACATGCTGGGATCAACCCTTATGGGAGCCACATTTTGACCCACATGTTGTAATTTGATGAATTAAAGAAATAATATTACTTTTCCTGTATCTGCACATAACAAAAACATGTTAGAAATATATGCATATGACATATGTATTTGATCATTCTTCTTTTCCTAGACATGATATGCAAGCTTTTTAATGCGAATGAGGGTCATATTGTATGTTTGTAGAGGTATGTGCATGCATGGATTAGTGAATTTTCATTGTTCTAACAACAATCCTTTTCTCAGATGCAGGAAACTTGGAGCAGCGAGGAGGCAAAAGTGGGTTGTAGGACAAGTGACAAACGGACAAAGATGCATGACAACTCAACTGAAGACTCGTCAGGAAATGATGAGTCACCCTTCCTTACATGTCCATTCCTTTTTATTAATATATATAAATATATAATCCTTTCTTTCATTTGTCTTAAAAAAGTTAAACTCAAAGCTTGTGTGAGGATTTATACACTTATACTATCAATAAAGACTATCATTTGAAAAGATTCATGCAATATTTCTTCTTTGTTATTTGCATCTATGCAAATGCAGTATGATATAATAGTCCTCTATTTCTTTTATGTAGAACCTTGTAAGGTAGTAGAAAATTAAAATATATTTGTCTTTTCATTTGATATCACTTTAGCTCTACTTGTTTGAGCTAGTTAGCTAAAATAGGTAACAGTTATACAAGGTCAAGTTATGTAGGAAATGAAAGATAGTTTTCAGAACATTACAACACAAGAGGGAAGGGAACTGGTAAGAAAGAGTGGTCTTCTCTTGCTTCCAGAATGGAACCTTGCCTCTATAATAGCCTTTGATACAGTGAGGAGATATGACAAGCCCTTATATAATTTAGAGGAGGAAGCAACAATTGCATTGCAGGGATCTACCTTTAGAGAATAGTGGGACACATTGGAAATTTGGGCCCTAGCCCCAAACACAAAGAAACTAGATGTTGCAGAGCCATCTGTAGATTACAGGGGAGGGATAATCATTAAGAGAGTATTAGATACCTCTGTAATTGAAGAAGCCACAATGCCTATGAATGTTTCCCAATTTACAAAGGAAACATTAGAGTCTGTCACTGCATAGAAAGAGAAATTTAGAAAAATGTATAATGACTTGCTGGTTGAGTACGGTAAAGGGAAACAAAAGATTGTAGAGCTACAAATAGAAATGGCATTGTTAAAAGAAAGGATGAAAAATGTGCAAACCAATGCGCCAACACAAACAAACTCTATTTCTCCTCCATCACCTCAGGAACAAACACCTTCTACCCCTGCTCCTCCCACAAATGTTTCATTGGAAATTGTACCTTATAATATGGGAAATGTGCCTATAGCAGTTGAGGAACCAAGCACTTCGGGTGCAAACAAAATTGAGGAAGTCAATAGAGAATAATTGTTTGAGAAGTTGAAAATATATGAGGAGAGATGCAAGCAACAGGGCATATTGATTCTTACTAGCAATCTAAAGATTGTGACAATAGTGTTCAAGCATCTAAGAAAAGGAATTGACAAGAGATTGATTAACATCCATGCTAATTATTCCTCCATGTTTGATGCAGTAAATAATTTTGATAGGGACAAGGAAGTGGCTATCCCACTTATGGAGAAATAGATTCCAATATATCAAGATCTTAGGCTTATGGCTGAACTGGATCAAAGCATGATATAAATAAGATAGAAAATATTCAACCCACTCTTAGGCTTGTAAGTGGAATTCAAGAATTCTAAGGAAAAATTGAGCCATTAGAGGAAAAATAAGGGAATTGGTTAGAGGGTTTGATCAGTTGAATTTTTGTCTTCTCCCTTATATCTTGAACGAGAATGGTGAGGTGAAATCCCCATAGGATTGGAAGGATCAAGCAAGTGAGATAATTACATCTCAAGCACCCCTAATTTGTGAAGGGAAAGACATGTGAATGTTGAAGAGTAGCATGTATATGCTTACCCAAGTAGGGATTTCTCTTGAAGAATTTGACAAGGAAGCCAACCAAGTGGTGACCAAATATGGACTATATAGGGCAAAAGTTGATAAAGTTATTGAATTCAATTGGCCTTCATAGGAGGAGTTTCGGTTGTGGAAAGATAAGTATCTTGATGTCTTGGATGATTAGGCTATTGTTGTGGGGGTGGTTATTGCAATTTTGGTTCTAAGTTTGCAATGGTGGAGAATAACAGCAGGGAGAATACAATACATGGCTTGGAACTAATACAGATTAGGCCTTTGATACAATAATGTTAAACAATTGTATCCTCTCTAGTTTGAAATTGATGAAAAGGATTGCAGATGTATTCTTGCCTATGAAAAGGATTGCAGATGTATTCTTGCCCGAATCTTGTTAGCTCCTTCGTTTCTATAAGAAGGAATCCATGACCAGATGTACATGTTGTTGATTTGATCATAGAGAAAATTTTGTAATAGAGAATACAGGGAACAACTTAGGGTCTTGTCTCAGATTTTTGAGTTTTGTTGACATGCAATTGTAACTTTTTATAACATTACTGGAAAATGAATATAGATAATAGTGAAAATTCAAAGCAATTTCTCTCCTGGTGTATTCATTATATGAACTATGAATAAAATTCATTCAAGGATTGTTTTGTTGATATTCATTGTGTTCCAATGATGCATGGATTTTATCTTTGTTTTAATCCATAGGTACATTATGGGATCACCCTCTTGAGTTTTTCAAAGCCCAAAGTGTAGGAGAAAAGCATTATTGCTTTCACTCATTCATTGAAAAATCCCTTCAAGGTATTGAGAATTTGAAATGAAAATTCCATAGGCTCCTTTGAAGATCAACTCGGTTCTTAAAAAACAACCAATAGGACCTTGCCCTTAGAAAGCCCTAGGTTGCAAACCTAGCAACCCTAATTTAAACAGTTGAGGATTACCAAGAATTTTTGCACCAAGGTTTTAGAATAATAGGGTTTTAGAAAGCCCTATGTTGCAAACCTAACCCTAATTTAACTAGTTGAGGATTACCAAGAATTTTATATTTCAAATTGTAGTTGATATTTTATATTGTATTTCCTTGAAATTATGCATCAAATTGAGTAAATTGACATATTATTAATAATTTCACATTTTAATTGTGTTAAACATGTATTGAATGATTCATCACTCAGCTCAATGCTTAATAACATATTAACAATAGTAGCATATACAACAATGAACATCAACAATTGTTTAATGTGTATCTAGTAGTTGAAACCAAACTTTTTCTTCAAATGAAAATAAATAGTACAGATAATTAAACATCAACACATTACTGAATTTGAGTTTTTATATTGATTTTCACATGAAGGAATACATAGAAGCATTGACAATGCAAAATCTTGCTCAAAGACAACTCTGCATAGAGCTGAGTTGGAACTTGGAAACTCATATTATCAATATCAAATCATTGTATCACTTTTTTAGCAACTTCCACTATTTAGGTGTTGGAATTGTCATTTGTTCTAATTGATGTTGTTTGACTTGAAAATTGTTAACAATTCATGTTGGAAATTGGAACTTGTCTTGAATTCTTCAGTCAAAATTGCATTCAAGGTTATTAGTGGTTTGATGGAATCCAAATAGTTTGCCACAACTGGGTTATGAGGAAATTGGTCCAAATCAAACTTCCTTGCACCCTCAATCTTCTTTTTGAAATCATCCTTTCTAATGAATCACTCATTTGTGTCAAAATCCTTTGGAAAACCAAGCTTTATGAAGTTCCTTACCTTTTCATCCAACTTCTTCATCTTCTTTGTAGCTAGATGCACAAATTCCTTTATTTCATGCATTCTCAAACACTTTTGAATGATAGATGACAACATCATTGAGGCAACAAGCCAATTATTAATCCCTTTTGATTTCAAATAATTGTCAATGGCTTTGTAGACTTTGTTGAACTTGATTTGTAGATTTCTCTAATTCCAACACATTTTTGTTGTTCACTAAATATTTGTTGAGCTTCTTATAATGTAGTTTGATAACATCAATCAATTGAAACAATTCACACAAATGATCAATCCTCTGCATTATTTCATCCCAAATATTTTGTTTCATATGCCTCATTGTTTCTCTACAAAATGCAATTAACTTATTTTGACAAGAGTTAATTTCATTTTTTTCTTCCATCAGCTTTGCAGCCAACCTTTCATTTATTTTTCTCTCTTTCTCCAATTTTTGTTCCCACTGTTCATTTCCTTTCCCAATGCTTTGTCTTAATTTTTCTGAAGTGGATTTTTCCTCATCATATTTCTTTATTCTCTCATCTAACCTTTGCTCCATTTCATTCACTTCTCTCTCATTTTGTTTATCCTCTTTGCTTATTGATGTAGAGGTAAATTTTTTTATTCTTTTTTTTCTAATTCATTTCTCTTGTTATTCGCTACTTTTCTCTTTGCTTTCTCATTTGCTAGGTCCACTTGTAACTTTTCTATTTGAGTCCGCAACCTTTTTATCTCTCTCTTGCTTTAGCAATGATGTGTACACCAATTCATTGTTCTTCTTTGATACATTAATTTTTTCAGTATTTTTGAGTCCAAAAAAATCCAATTGTAAACTGCTCACTTGAAATTCAGATCGATCTATCTGATTTGCTCGTTTATTTTGAGCTGTGGGAACAATAATCATATACTCCATGACTTTTTTATTTGTGTCAAATGAGAGTAATACCATGGTTGTTGCAAGCTCTGAAGTTACAATAGACACAGTCTCCACTAGTTGCTTATTTTCTTTTTTTATACAATTCTGATTTCTTTTTAAACTCTTCAATGTAATCAAAACTTGGGGACACAAGAACAATGGAGTGCTTGAATGGCGAAGGACTAGGAGTACTTGCAGTTGCTAATGCTGTTGCAGCCACACTAACTATGGGAGTGCTTGGAAATATCTCCTTTGTGGTGGAAATGGTAGTTGGACTTGGACCTGTCAAAATCCTTGTCCTCTTTTGTATGCCTTGATCACTTGGTATTTGTGTGTTATCTTGTATTGTTGTCCTCTTGTGTGTAATTTGCTATTGTAGCACATGTTGACCACTACTAGTACTACTACCCATACCATCGCCACCAGTGGCAGTGGTAGTTGCACTAGGTTCTCCACCATGGGCATGTCTTAGTTGTGATTGTATCTGACCTTGAGGATTAGGATTTGAAGCTCTAACAAAATGAATTGTTTCAACTGTACTTGTATTCCCTTGGTCTACTTTATCAGCTCCAAGGATAGATTTATCAACTGGTTTTCTATGCTCTACATCTATTACCATCCAAGGGCCTTGTCCTTGGGACCCCAAAAGACCACCTTCATAACCAATTTTTTCAGCTATGGTTGCTCTTGAAGTATATGCTTCTTTTGTGGCCTCACTTAAACCATCTTTGACATAGCTATGTTCTTCCCTATTATCATTAGATTCATCATCAGTTTCTTGATTTTCTACTCATGATCTTCTTCGTTATCTCCAAAGTCTGCAAGAGTTCTTGGTTCACCTAGCTCCTTCCTCATATACCAAAAGATAGTAATTTTTTATCACAATCAATTTTTATTTGTAACTTCCTTATCTAGAGAATCTGACATTTTTACTCTATTAGATGGTTTATCACTTTTTTCATAAAAATTGTTGTACCTCTTGATTGTCTTTCAATGCAATGCCATAATTTCTGCTAACAATTGTTCAAAAGAAATACCTTTCTCAACAACGCTTTTGTCCATTGCTATTTTGACCTCATCCCAAGAATCCTTGTTTCTCAAGTTTTCAAGCAAGGGTTTATTTTGATGTTGAATTCTACTTGTAGTATTCCTATTGGCCCCAATCATTGATTTAATGGTGTCACATGGATCATACTACCAGTGAAAAGTAGCATAGAAATTAAAAATTTCTAAAGATCATGTGCCACACTAAATGCTTTTCTCTCAAATGTGAACCCTCCACATGAGAAAGGTAAAGAAGGAAATAAGGTGTTCTTTTGTTGATTGACAAAGTGTAGTTCATCAGTACTTTGCATCTACCTTACATATTCCAATGCAAAAACCCTTTCTGTCACATGTATTGGAAGTTTGTATGGCTCTACTCCCGATCCATAAAATCTTAGAACAATATATTCTTCCATTAAGTACCAATCAACCAATTGTATTTCTTTTCGTAGTTGAATGCAATTTCTACATGACATAGGCAATCTAGGCATTCATGTATTTGTAATTGCTTGATGCAATGGAGCCAAAAAGTAGTCTACAAAATGATTGTAGTTCCTTCAAGAATCATGCATCCTTATCTCAGTGGTCCAATCATATACTAGAGCCATTTTTTTTCCTCAACATCCATATAGGGCTGAATCTAAATATTTTTAGTCTGAAACATTCCACTAAATTTGAATAGAAAAGAATAGCACAAGTAGGTTGTGAACCTAAATGTCTTAGTGGACTTTGAGTGTGCACCTCCTTTAATCATTAAAAATTGTTCATGCATGGATTCTACAATGTGCTCAATAAAGTTATATTTGGTAGGTTGAGATGGAAAAAAAGAATGGATATTATATACCATTTCAAGGAGGCTTGCACCCACTTCCCAATTGCTATCCATCTTGAGGAAAAATGCTAGCATGGAAATAGTATCTTGAACCCATGGTCTAAAAATATAAAAATCATAACGAGGCTTATGATCACCTTTCAATTTGTTTCTAACTTGTATGTTATCCTGAACTATTTTATTTATGAAAGAATTTTTCTCCCTTTCATCCATTGCTTCATAATCACTAGCAAGCTTTCTAGGTCAACGTGGACATTTCCAAATTCTTCAGTTGCAAACTCCAACACTTTTCCAAGTTCTTCTACATTAATGTATAACAATTCTTCTTTGCTATATTTATTAACAATTGCTCTTTTGTTATCATCATAATTTTGGGCACAAACCATGATAAATTCTGGGCAAGGGAAAACCTCATGTAACATCATGTGCCCTAATCCAGTTACCCACGGTGCACTATAACTATTAACTTGCATTTACTTTGTAGCCTTATTCTCAGATGAAAATCTAAATTCTCCGGTATGCCTACCATAGATTTTAGGATCATAAATATCATGGTATTCATTAGTGAAACCTGGGGTTTTAAGCAATCTAGCATAATGTATTTTTTATTTGATTTTTCTCTAGTGGTACTAATGGTAGACATGCTTATACAATGTGAAATTGTGAATTCCCTCTTAGTCCTCCTTAATTTTTCTTAATTCTTAAGTCTCTCAACCCTAAACCCAAGCTTCAAAGTTTGACAAAATAAGATTTTAAGAAACGATGAAATGTAGTGGTAGGAATTTTGTCTTTCACATACCTGGATTTTGATTCTTGAAAAGATTAATACTGACTAGCTTTGTTGGAACCCAAAATCTCCTTGGTGCACTGCAATGGGCAATTTGAAATCTCCTTGTGTGCTGACTCTATCACTTAAAAATAAAATCACTTAGCAATAGAAAGTTCACTTATTTTTTCAAATATTAAAGTGAATGAAACATCAATGTGTTGCCGCCGAACTACACAATTAGTACATTACATTTCCGTAATGACACTTAGAAATAATTTTTCAAACAAATTCTCAACTGTTGATCTTTGTAAATGTAACAGTTATAGGGTGATTCTGGAAGTTTGAGTTCACAAGCCTAGCGCTCTATGCATTTCATTCTGAAATGCAACTACAACCATCCATCAAATGTTCATCAAATGGTTGAGTAATCTATGATATAAACAATAACCATAAAGTTGTTTGAAAGTTTTTTTAAATATGTGTTTTAAAGTTTAAAAAAATAAAATAAAATTGTGGCGCTAGGATACACAATACTTAATCTCTTAAAGGAAAAAAATATAATTTTTCTAAGCTTATTAAATATTTTTCCATTATTTTATTCCATTTACATTACTTGGATATAATTTGAATAGACACTATAAACACAAAATAATTATTTATTGTAAATGAATACCAAAGAATAACACAACCATAATTTATTTTATTACCATTGAATTACAATGTTACATTATTACAACTTTTTAAAGATGACTAGAGCATGTAAGCTCTTGTTTTGTATAAATGACATTGCCACTTTACATAAAAAACAATTGATTCCAAGCAGTTCGGCCGCTGGCTGCTTCTACTGCTGGGGACAATACAAACCATATTACCCAACAAATGATTGAGAATCCATAGGGCTTGCCTAGTCAACCATGTTAGGGAAATGGGAGCTATGAAGATACAAAATGTACTTATCCTCTTTGAGAACTAGAGTCATGTAGAAGATGAGGGGTAGTAAATCTGCTCCCACCTTCTGCACTCAGCTTCCATGCATTGGGATAGCACACAATGAGTTTGAAATCCATAGTTCCTCTTCAAGGGCCTTTATCAAAATGAAGTATGAGAAGTCATCGTCTTTGAATGCAAACACAATTAAAATAATTATGTGGGTGTACTCTGTGTGAAAGTACTTATATCGACCAGAGATCCTCATCCTAGTTCAAAACCTATCTTAGAAGTTAGGTGAACCAAATCAATTTCTTTCCAATTCCACCCATTTTGAACTTGAAGGAAATTGGTCATTTACTCTGTAACTACATAACTAGAGGCAAAAGAATTTAGAGTATCCCCAATAATACCACATCATCTTCTTCCTTATTAACATTACAAAATGAAAACCCTTATGACAATTCAGAACATTAAATTCAATAGTAAAGCCATTAGCCTTCAACGAATGATTTTAGTTGTGCTCACTATCCCTATTTATGGGCCACCAGTACCACTACTAGCCTGATCCTTGTTTACTTGTGAGTTGTGTGAGGTTGGGTATAATGATAATCGCACAAACCAAAAAACCAACTTAACTTAAGTCTTATATTTACAATTAAAATGCTTATTTTAACTGACGTCTCTAGGGCTGCAAGCAAATTATACTTCAAGCTGACAAGCTCTCAAAATTGCCACTCAAACGATATGAAATCATTACAAATCTTGTTTCAATTGATCACTAGATTAATGACATCATTTACAACACGTAGTGTAGTTTTCAATATCAAGCTATCAAATCAATTGCTTCAGATGTACATATGACATTAATTTGTAGTACCACAACCACACTTTCTTCAAAGAAAGACAATTTGGTGGATATGCAGAAATTGATAAAAAAAGATGAAAATTGATAAAAAGAAAGCATGTGGCACGTGCCATACTTTCTACCATTTTTAGTATCAAGTTATTGAATCAAACATTTTTCTTGCTTTAGATTAGAAATTTAGAAGAGCAACCTAATTTTGAATCTTTGATAACCTTTGATCTTTGATGAACTTAGCATTGATTGTTGATTCCTTTTAGACCATTAACCATGAGTTAAATCTCGGTCCCACCGAGGACAGATGTCACAATCATTAATCATCGATCTCAACCATTGATTCTCGTGAGAAGATATTTATTACCTGACTTTGATACTCCACATAATCAGTAATCGCCTAGGTCAAGGGGCTGGTCACCATGATGACTCCAAAGGCTTAAGTCATAACTTAAGTGACCTTCAATTGTCGGTAGCTAGTCAACGATAAAATATTATTTTGGCTATCATGAATTTAAGTGAATTAATAAGTAATAAATTTTCAGCCATTTATTTTTGGAAGTCTAACAAGTCTAGTGTTATTCTGTAGGTTTGAATTTGTAAGTCTAGTGCTTCAAACATTTTCTTCTGGAATGCAACTACAACCGTCCATCGAAAATTCATCGAACGGTCGTGGGTTATATTGATTTGCGTTGACATCTAGCTTTAGACATAATGAATATGTTGACACTTGTCCCCATTCCGGACATTTTATGAAGGAATTTGGATGTGTGGAAAATTTGTCTCAGAATAGAACAATATGTAGCATTTGATATTTTCGCCACCCACGCTATGATTTATTATTGGCATACTAATTTATTTCACCAATGATTTTTTTTATTGGTTTGAGATTATGTTTAATTCGCCTATGTTTTTTTATTCATTTGAAAAAAGATTTAATTCACCAATGAATTTTTTTATTGGTTTGAGATTATGTTTAATTCGCCTATGTTTTTTTATTCATTTGAAAAAAGGTTTAATTCACCAATGAAAATAAATTTTTTGGTTTGAAAACATTTTTAAATCATCAACACAAATATTTTATTTGTTTGAGCACAACTTTAATTCACCAATAGAAATATCTTGTTGGTTTGAAAATATGTTTAATTCGCCAATGAAAATATTTTATTGGTTTGAAAATAGGTTTTAATTACCAGTGAAAATATTTTATTGGTTTTAAAAAAATTGCAATTCACCATGATTTTCCATAGACTTCTAGCAATTACAAAAGATTCGCCAATTGAAATTATTTTTTTCCCAAAAAATGAAAAAAATTGCCAATAAAATTAATATTTTTATTGGGAAGAATACAAATTTTACACCTTTGCCGAGGGGGGGTTCTTAAAGTTATTACTGAGAAGGACATTATTTTGAGAAAGAAGAGGAATTTTCTTGGAAGAAATGAATACAAATAAAGAACCATAAGAAGCCTTGTAGAGAATTAAATACTTAGAAGACTTACTGAAAAATATACCAACAACAAGATAGTGAGAGGGATGCAAGAATTAGGGAGTTGAAAGAAAGACTCCACAAATTTGAGCATGGATCAAAACTTGAAATATTGACACAATTTGCCATGATTGAAACAAATGGAAAAGATCCAATTCTTGAAAGTTCAGTTGGACCTATAAAGACCCCCACTATGTCGACTGTTATGCCATTAGGTATTGAATTGTGGAAGAGAACACAACAATTTTCACAAAAAGAAAAGGATTGGGAAAAGGAGAAAATTGAAATGATATCTAATCATGCTATGATAGTCGAGAAGCAAGAAATAGAGGTGAAGAAATTGAAAGTAAAAATTGAAGAACTAGTAGATAAAATAGTGCAACTGATGAAATGCAAACCGCTTGCTAGGGTTTATGCCCTATTTTTGCAAGAAATTTTTTTATGTTTTTAGTTTAGTCAGATAGTTAGTGATTAACATATTGCAATGAATTCAATATTTTCATTTTTAGAAACTTTCTAGAGTTCCACACCTAAAATGCAAGACCAATTATGAGTTTTATTTGCATAAATTTGTTCTTTCATATGAAACTGCATGGAACCCATTAATGTTTGTGTGGGATCTCTAGATCAAGGCCTTGGCTTATTATGTTAGAAATGAGCATCAAAGAGGAAAGCTTCTATAGGAATATCATGAGAAAGAGAAATCTTTCCCCTTACAACTAAGAGAAGAGTCAATAGACCCTAATGAAGTAATGGACTAGTGGTTAGAGCTTATACAACATGGAGGAGTCAAAGAAAAGGGTATGGAATGTAAAGAACAAGATTATAAGAGAATGAAGGAGCTAGTAGTAGGTACCATCATAAAATATTTTAACTTTTCTCAAAGCAGATGGAATGAGCTTACACCAGAACTCAAGAAGAAGAAACCACAATCTGTTTACAATTATACAACAATGATTCACGTCACATAAATATATTTTAATTGCAATGAGAAATGGAGCTGCTTGGTTCTTGCTTACCTTCCATCATCCTATCCTCCAATTCCCTATACCACATTAGATAGGGAGGAATTGAGAGGAAGAGGAAATAGTAGAAAATAAAAAACTAGAAAAGCTTTTGGATCAATAAGGATACTACTTGAAGCAGGGAAAAGGGGTGAACTACGCGGTAGATTTTAGAGAGATGGCCCTACAATACAACCTTCAACCATAAAGTTGCTTGAGGATGTAAGCAATAGCTTTAGTTTGGGGGGAAATGATGGGCTCAATTAATGGCTACTTTTCCTTTTACTATTTTATGTTTTTATCATTTCATCTACTAGATTTTAAAAACATTATCAAGACCTTACACATATTTTATATTCCTTTCATACACTTTTAAGCAGTTTCAAGTATGTGGAAATAGAAATGAATTATGTTGATATATGTTTGTATGAACACATGAATGTCTATGGAATTTAGTATGATTCTATGTTTAAATTATGATTGTTAATAATGTGGATGCCATAGGAATGATACTAACATTTTGCAGCAAGAAAGATTGTTAACCCACAACAAGAACTTTTCCAACCTGCAACATAAGGACTGTGGATGGTTGCAAGGAAGAAGTCAAAATAGCCAAAGTGTGACACTTTTTGAAGGGAATGAAGGTGATAATTTATTGATTACTTGTGAGTCACCAATTCATACTCTTACTCACCGAAAAAGAACACCCGGAGGAGAAGTATGTTCTTAGCCGGATTGATTCATGATTTGATAGTTCTCAGGAACATATCTTTGTCATGACAATTAACCATTAGGCATAGATTTCTACATTTTTTCTCTACTTCCGCTTCAAAATCATTTTTTTTCTATTTTAGACTAAGTCCTCTTCCTATATTTGAGGGAGAGTGCATAGTTACTTTATGAGTTTCCTTTCAATCCTAGAAGAATAAAACTCCTCACAAATCCTATATAGTGGGATCTGTTGTTGATGTGTAAATCTAGTAGTTGTTAGTTGATCAAGCTAATATGTTACTTTTTATCTATTACCACTTGCAACAATAGATATGTGTTATTGAATAAGAAATATTTAGCAGATTCTTGTTGGATTGTATGTAAGATTTCATTGTTTATATGCAATAAAGAGAATTAGTTTGATGCTATGAATTGCTGAGTAAGTAGGTATTGACCGCTTTTGTGAAGTAGCAACTCAAGTAAGGGCCACTTGAGGTATTGCTAATCCCTTCATTTTCTGTTAGATTCAATGATGCATTGTTGAAATTAGTTAAGTAGTTTCCAGTTAAATGCATGTGTTGTAATTCAAGAATGTCATTATATAGTTTTGATTGAATTTTGTAGCATCATGTAGATTTCATACTCTGGAGGAATTAGCTAGGTTAGGACACTACAATTTTTAACAATTGACAGTTACATTCTTAAGTATTAAGTAACAGTAGCATAAGGTAGCAATTTATATTTATTTCCCCTATTTTATGAATTAGCAATTCATTTCACTTTCCAAATTTTGTAGTCTCTTTTACATGCGTAATTGCCTATACTCCATTGGTGTGGGATGTGTCTAGAGTCCATGAACACATATATTGTGCCAACACTGTCTAAAGTTTACGAGTCCTTGGATGATAATTAAATGCAACCTCTTGTGAAATATGAATTGTTCAATTAGGAATTCATCCTCTGAGCTATGTGTAGACCTAGTAAGCACCAAGTTGACTAGACATTAAAGAGGCTCTACATAGGGAATGACCCTTAAATGTTTATCTGAGGAATATGAAGAAGGTTAAGACTAACCCCTAACTCCCAAAGCTTATAAACATTTTTTTTCATTTAAACTCATTTTTAGTCATCAGATTCAGGAGTAAGCCTTATATATTATTAGAAACAGATTTTAAAAACATAAGGTAGACATTTTATTTTCGAACCTCGAAACGAATTCTCTCAACAAACATCTTGTATTTTGGGAATTGGGTGTTAGGCCTACACTTTATCATTTTTTGAGATAGTGTTTTAAATCTTAAGTTGTCTTCCCAATCTTTGATCTGTGACAAAAATCCTTTTGCTTTTCTATCAACTATCAAGTGTTCACCTTAATGATTATGGTTCGATAGAAATAAGAAAAAACTTATGTACCCAAACTTTGATGCTTGACAACTCAACATAGTATTAACATACCTTTTAAATATTAGTGTTTAGGGTAGGCTTGGTCAAAATAACTAAGGTTTTTAGTAAGTGATAGGAAGTGTTCCCGAGACACGATCCTCGATAAGGTAGATTTTTTGTAACTAAATATTTGAGTCTTACTTTGTAATAGAGCATAATATGGCCTATCTTTCAGGCTCGACGAAGGTGATGGTAAATTCCCATGTTATCAATCAAATAATAATAATATATACCATAATATTAATCCATAGTATGACTTTCCTATAATTTAAAAGAAAACCAACAAGTTCGAGCAAGGTTTTGTACCATATAAATTCAATCATTTAGTATGTTATTTAGCCACAATAACAAATTTTGCAACTCATGAATACTTAAAATTATGTAGGGTGAAGTATTTAAAAGGATAATGTAAATAATGAAATACTTATAAAATCTCAATATAATACATGTACTAATGAAATCTACAATGACAAAAATTTTCTAATACTAAAAAGTATGAAATTTGAACCCTAATCCCCACTTAATTACTGGAGCCCTTTCTAGTTGAACAATAATCACTTCTTTGTACAAGGGCATCAAAGTGGGAAGAAAATTGTTTTTTAGCATTTTTTACTTATATTGGACTCATGGGGTGATTGAATTGCTATAAATATTGCCCCCCTTCCACGCACTTGTCAAATTTTCTCTTCCATTTTTTAGCTTTAATCTAGATATGTTTGTGACCTTCTTATGAGTTTTCTCATGGGCAAATTATGGTCCCTAACCTTCTTAAAGTAGCATCATGAATGCAACTTCAAGCTTTTGGAGGTATAGTGCTTTTAGCCCAAGGGTTTGTATTGTTTTCTCTTCCTTGTGTATTTTTGTCGTGTTACGCTTTTGGGCCAAAAGGTAGAAGGTTGATTTCCAACTTTTTTTACTTTTCTTTCATGATTTTGGAGGTAAAATATATTTAGCCCAAGGGTTTATATTGTTTTCTATTCCTTTGAAACATCAACATCAACATGTACTTTCATTGTGTTATGCTTTTGGGCCAAAAGGTAGAAGGTTGTTTTCCAACTTTTATTACTTTTATTGCATCTTCTCTCACCTTTAGAGAGAGCCTCTTTTTTAGGACTTGGTAATTAGATTTTCCTCTTGTGGTTCTTCATCATACAAATTATTTGGATTTTTTTTTTCTTCTTCTTGGTAGACCTTTTTTACTTGTTCTTATGAAAATCACATTGTCATTATATGTGTAGAATTCCACTTTAATTTTTACAAACTACCTATCTCTCATAAGACTCACATCAACTCAAAAAATTCCACTTCATTAGAATCTATGTTTGGTGATTTCTTATCTTCTTTTCTAGAATTAAAATCTTGTAAATATTTACAAAAGCCATCGTCTACTTAAATGTATGAGTGGGTTGTACTTGAGAATCTATGTTTGCTGATTTCTTATCCTCTTTTCTTGAAATAAAATCTTGTAAATATTTGCAAAAGCCATCGTCTACTTAAATGTATGAGTGGGTTGTACTTGACTTAATTCAAATTGATAGAAATTGTGAGATGAGTTACTTAAACATTATATTCTGTAAGATACTTTATAAATAGAAAAGGAGGCTAGCATCCATACTCCCTTGCTAAAAAAATGTTTGAGGTATTTATGTTTTAAGTGAGTTCCCTTCTTGAATTATTAACATGATATACATAAAAATAAGATGTCATTGATATAAACTATTCATGAAAATTATATCAAGATAATCATTTTTTACACAAATCGAATCTCACAAAACATAAATACATAGCAAATGATTTATATTGTAATATTAACAATTTTTTACATTTTTATTCTTAATGGCTTCTAAATTATGATTTACAAAGAAAAATCTTATATCAAATATAACATACTTCAATTGAGATTATCCAAAATAAATTACTATTGCCAAAAGTAAATATTAATAAAAAATTATAAAAAATTGGATAGATATTATAACCAAGGCTTAAATGTTAATTGCAAAATAATAATTACCACTTCTCAAGAATATGATTGTATGACATAAAAATAATTTTTTGTTAATAAAAATGGCTGAAAGCTATTGCATTTATGTCGCGAGATGAGCTTAATTATATAACAAGAATATATTTATAACATTACAATGTCACAAACATGTTTTCATAAGTGCATAACAAGTTCTATAGGCTAATTTTAATCCATAATATGATTGAGATATGATCATTGTTCAATACTTCATGGGAGTAAGAATGATACAAAAGATTTGTGGACATAAATGGATAATTTGTGGATATAAATGGATAATAGCATCTTCGATCAACTGTTGTTTTTTTAGGAATTAATCTTGTGGACTAATCATTATTTTGGGAAATTTCGATTAACCATCTATCAGAAGTGAAGACGCTGGGATTGGAAATTTATTAGCACTTAGGGATTTCAGTGTAATGACAAACATTCATGTGGTATCAGAGCCGCAACCCAAATTTAATTCCCCAGAATTATCTCACATAAAAAATGTTGAACTAAATAACACACTTCTGAAAATTGATCTCATAAACTAACCATTATTTAAAAAAAAATTGGGACAAACTGCCCACTTTCTATGAAGATATTGAGTTTAAAAATTTACTAGACCCCTACAAATTTTGGTGTGACACTTAACTTTGACATCATTTTATTTTCAAGGTACAAGTTTGAAAGTTATATAACGGAGGAGGACTTCATTCTTGATCAAAATGGGTTGAAAAGTGGTAATCAAATTTCCTCGGAGATTTATGGCATCTATTATGCTTTCTTCAGTTTGGTGTCAAATTAATTATTGAAAGAATTATAACTGGAACAAATGACCCCATAATTTGTTTATGTGCATTCTGAACAGATTTTATATTTGATAGAAAATCACCAAGAAAATCATACTGTGACAAATCAATTCATATCCATGCATCGTCATTTTACATGGTAGTAGCACATCATTACTATCCAATATAACCATCCGCAGTGTTATCCACAGCAGAATATCGTACTATTCATTTAACAATATGAATACCCTTTTGACTTACTTTCCATGGTGTTTAGATAAAGAATGAGCTTTAATTAATTCACCTCATTCAAATGCTTAAATCAGGTGAGCCAAAACCTGCTATACCTTCCTTAAACCTTGCCAATCTGACGGTGTCCCATGTTTTTAGCACAATTGGGTAAAACTCTAAAAAGAGACGGAGCTTTCCAAAAGCTCTTTGGCTTAGAAATACTTCATTTTTCAATTTGCCTTCATTTTTATACTCCAGATTCAGAATTTTTCAGAGTATAGGTGAACTTAGGAATTTGAAAATCGATGATTCAAATAACTGTCGGCATCAAATAATTAGAATTTGCAAATAAACGATTCGAAGTTTGTCATTGGCAACGATGAGCAAATTCCATTTTATTTCTCATGTGTTTTTATATCTCTGCGTACTATATTTTGGCATGAAGTAATAAGAACAATCTGTTTTCCCCGGTTTTATGGATGTTTCATATTTTTTAGTTTGTGAAGGCTTTCCTGTATCAAACCCAAATTATTAAATTTCATTTACACTTTCAGTTTGTCATGTCAATGTTTTGTAAATGGAATGCTATTGTGGCTTTAACTGTCTCTATGAGCATTAATGCATGCAAGCATGTAATCATACGGCTTAAATTGTTTCTATGAGCATGAATGTATGCAGGCATGTAATCATACGCCTTTTAGATATTTCATAAAAACAGGTGCTAGGGAAGTGCTCACGTTTTAAAATTTCAAGTTGCTCACACCAAAATGTAAGACAGGCTTAGGCGCTGGTACTACTATTGTCAACATTCTAATCACAGTTCTCCAGTCTTCAATAAAATAATAACAGAATATAATTACGATATTAAACAGCGGAAACTGCAAGTCCACTTATTCCATCCTCCAACTCACTTTAAGAACTCTTCTAGCTATTCTCGTGTACATACTGATATTTGTTTCATGTAGTTCTCGTCATAGGACAAGCGTGTTTGAGGGAAGTATCCGACAATAAAGACTAAGAAAATGTAGTCAGTGTGATAGTGCAAATTTTCTAGAAACTGCCAGAGATCATAAAGAAAAGATTATGAATGTTTGGGAAACAATTCAGACAAGCTACAGTGACTACCTACTTACAATTTAAAAATGCCAAGAATCAGTTCCTCCAATAAGATGTGAACTTAATTCTTCTAGCATAAAGAAACACACACAGGGTTGCGCTTTAGAAAAATAAAATAATTTACACTTCCAGAAGAAAGTTATTCTTCATTCAGTAGCACTTACATTTTCAATTAAGTATTTGTGCAGCCAATTTCTTGCAGTGGTGAATGCATGTTCAGCATCTTTATCTTCCTCGGGAGACTCTGGATGGTGAGCAAAGCCGTGACCTCTACCAGGATAAACACAGACTTGAGATCCTTTTATTTGGCTCTCCATTTTATGCAACAAGTCAACAGGGCACAATGGATCATTCTCACCTACTATAAACAATACTGGTATTTTTAATTGAGCAGCCAAGGAAGGATCTAATCTGGTTCCGTAGAAGCAAACTGCTGCACCAAAATGAGATTGTGCATCTCTAGCAAGAGTTTCGATTAAGCGACCACCTCCAAAGCAGAAACCCACAATGCCTAACTTATCAGATATTCCAATTGCAGAAAATTCATCTAAAAGCCATTTTGCAGATGTTCCAATGTCACTTGCAACTCTCGCTGGTAGATGCTTTCTTCGCCATTCTTCAAATTCACTCTGGGGTTTGTCCTTGTGCCAAGGTTCTCCTCGATATAAGTCTGGCACCAATACACTGCATAAAAAGCACCCACAAAGATATGGAATAATTGATTCTTCAGACGAGTTAAACTATTAAACTGTTTCGTTCAGGTCCTCCATGCCACAGTACCATTATATGGAACAATTTCTATATTGACTTTCACCAAAAAATTTCATCAAGAGTGCGTGAATCAAATAGCAAGGAATTGTACCTCTGTCCAGCTACTGTAATTTTATTGTTTCTCAGTGCTGGTGTTTCATATTTGTGCACACATAACTATACAAAAATACAGGAAAATTTGAACAAAGGTTCTATATGGTGTAATTATAAGGTCTTAATATTGTGTGGTAGAGTATCTCCTCTAAAATATCCGTGGAAGATTTTGAGCACATAAGGTTTACTAAATTTCATTTACTTCCTAGCATTGTTTTGCCTAATTGCATATACAAGTATGCAAATCTCATAAGAATTTCATTTGATACTAGTGGGTCTGTCTTATTCAGCATTCAACTTGCATCAATTTGAATGTTCTCAAGCATCATTGAAGTCTGAAAAGGTCATAAAATGGGGAAGTTTCATTTTGGAGGCAAGAAACCTGAAAGGATACCAACAGAAATATACTACTTGTCTAGGTGGTCAGGAGGACAGCTTTTGGGGATGCTTGTGGGAAACTATTAAAAATTTAAAAGAATAATAAAAATTAACATTTGAAATTTTGAAGTACAAACAAATTAAAAATATGTAAAAATAAACATAAGGAAACCAAAAGAAGCTGAAACTTTAAATATTAAATACAATAACAATCTATTGATTCCATAATCCATCCAATAAACTGAGCTCTACATCCCACCGTGCTGCTAGGCTTTCACTGTACTGAGGTGTCTTTTGATCAATGAAATGCAAGGCATTGTGTATGGCAACAAGCTTCTCTGCTCTCCTGGAGGTAAGGTTGTTCCTTTCAACAAAGTGGATGAAGCTTTATGTCAACCACTTTCTCTCAGTAGTAGAGGAACTAAAAAAATATGAGAGGAGGTGAATGGGAAGCGTACACAACAATCATGGAGGTCCATATAATTGCCACCAACAAACTGGCTTTACTAGGATAGCTTCAGAGGCTGATGTCCTGCTGTTTAACAAGGGGCTAAGCTGATTGATCAATGTTTCAAGGATTTGATTGCACACAAAGTATTCAGTTTTCCCTCACAAAAAGATAGCCACTTACAAAATGAAATGTCTTGAATCTGACTGCAATGTCAAGTGCCCTTGCAGCAAGTTTTAGCAATGGAGCACAAGGAAACCTTCTCTAAACCTAAACTAACTGAAGGATTTAAAAAAAAAAACCAAAAGGATAACGGAAAAGATGGGGAGAAAAAGAAAACGGCTTAAGAGAGGGAAAAAGAGAAAAAGGGAAAAGAGAAGAGGTGAGAAAGACAAGACTGTTCACCAAAAAGCAACCATTGACTTGCAAGCCTACTTTGCAGACACAATAAAACCCCCTCAAGCAATCATCAGTCCTAGCTCAACATGAAGGAAAGAGTGATGTAATCATTTGGGGAAAGTAAAACAGACAAACGATTATATCTGGAAGTGAAAGAGAGGATACAAAACAACCACCCTAAAATCATGTGCAAGCTATGACAAGAAAAATCATTTCCAAGTATACGTTGAAACTTGAAACACATTAATCTTATTCACCAAGATTAAGACTCATATAAGCTATGATGATTACACTCTCAGATAAACAGACTCATCTGTGACAAAGAGAGACTCTCCACCAAATTACTTGCACAGTGAAATATGCTAACCAATTTTTTCAAAGGAATTACACAACATAACCAGCAATAGTTAACTGGATTAGCGTTAGCATCAAACTGAAAAACCAAACTGGGAAGAATACTTGACGCCAAGAATGTGCACTCAAGATCCCATTGCGGGCGAGGTGCTAACATATGACGGAGTGTTGTATTGAAACTAGAAATTATTAGGCGGATAACCAGCCATGAAGAGCATTTCCACACTACCACCAAACAGTGGGGGGAAAAGATTACAATTAAAACAATTCGTCCGCTGCGGCGGGCATCCACAGAATTGTGGGGATTCACCACTTGAAAGTGGGTACAATGATATAACAAATTCTTTCTCCGCACTGGCAGTAAACCGTCCAGGGGTAATTAATTAGAATTTAATCAAGTAGTTGCAGCAATAATAATGGGTTAGATTAGTACTACTAATCAAAACCTTACAATTCAAAAGACTGCAAAAACATGAATTACAATGATAGAGAAATGAGATAAGAAGATAAGAATGAATTCCAATAATGTTCTTTGCTTTCCAATGACAGAAATATGATTAAAACATAAAGCTTATAAATCTGATGTAAAATCCTGAGTTCTGGAAATTCATATCAGCAAACTGGAAATCAATAAAATATTCATAACTCACTCATTTCACCTCCAAATCGACTGAAACTGAATGCAATGGACTTCTAGGAAGGTAGGCGACCAAGCTAGGAGGAAGAAACAGCAACAAATCTCGCCCTTTATTTTCTGACACAATTCCCAATGCAAACTGAAATGTACGGCCTTGAGAAGAGGCGATTTTAGCTTTAAAAATTGTAGACTTCAAATAAAAATCCAAAACTTGGAGGAAAGGGGCGCCCTTGCCAGACAATTGCAATGAAAAAGTACCCAGAATCAAATTAATTTTATTCCAAGAGCTGCTAACAGAATTCACTTTCAGTTGTAGAAACATCAGCAACTTCAAAATCTGGAAAATTCATCAAAACTTCAACTATAAGCACAAATCTGCTAGTCTGGATGAGAAGCAGCAAAGTCCAACTAGGTGTTGTATTTCAAACACGAAATTGGATAGTGGCTAGGAGGTAGCATCCTCGAAGCATGAGTTCAAATGTCATTCCGACAGCATAACAGTATGATAACATGAATGGATGCCAAAACTGAAATAAAGCCTTCATTTTTATAGAAGAGTAGAAGACTCTTCAACTCCTCAAGAAAAGATGCCAATAGTCACAGAGGCTCTTCAAAATTTCACAGAACTATTCAGCTTCTCAAAAATGCGTCCACTTTACAAGGCAATATTAAAATCTTTAATTTAAAAATATTATCTCCTTCAAAAAGGCGTCCACTTTATTTCTCAAGGCATTAGTCTTTATTAAAAATTAAATCACTTTTATGAGAATATACCCCTTCCAAGTCCCCCTTTTAAACACAACTTAAGTTGTCTTGCTAGGCCAAGGGGTCAACTGCAAAATATAACCTTGATGCCTTTATTCAACATAAAAATGCCTTAAGTGGTCAAACATGAACTGCAAATGAAAACTACAACTGGATATGAAGTACTGACAGTAGACAAACTCCATACTGCTTAAAATGGAATTTACTATAAATAGTAAACTCGCAGAAAATGCCAAGGAACCATAGAACTGGAAACCCTAATTTTACCTCACGCACGCCTACAGGCTTCCAGAATAGGCTGATGAGTGACAGAACAGATTACTGATGAGAAGGGGACATTACAGTCCGCCCTCCTCGAAATTGCTTGTCCTCGAGCAACTGAAAAGATGGATGCAACAAAATCTGTTATCCTTCCCATGTGGCATCTTCAATAGGCAAATTCCTCCATCTAACCAAGTATTCTTTGATTGTCCTTCTCCTCAAAGAACGCTCTCTAGTGTCAAGGATCTCTTCAGGAATCAACACCAACTGACCTTCTTCATCCAATGAAGGTAATTCTGAAGTAGCCACCACATTGTGTCCAATTGCCCTCTTGAGGCATGACACATGAAAGACATTATGTACTTTGCTTTCAGCTGGAAGCTCCAACTCATAAGCAACTTCACCAATCCTCCTGGTGATTTTGAAAGGACCATAAAAACGTGGCTTCAACTTTTCTGCACCACTTTTCTTGAGAGAAGATTGTCTATATGGCTGAAGCCTTAAGTAGACCATGTCCCCAACTTCAAAAGACCTCTCAACACACTGCTGATCAGCGTATAACTTCTGCTGATTTTGAGCTTGTTGCAGATTTTCCTTGAGAGATTTCAAGATGTCTTGGCTCTGTTGTAACATATCCTGTGCTTGTGGAGCTCTACTACCACCAAACACTAAATCAACAAAATTAGTAGCTTCATAACCATAAAGAGCCATAAAAGGTGACATCTTAATTGACATGTGATAAGAAGAGTTATAACAATACTCTCCTAAATGAAGCCATTTAATCCAAGCTCTTTGCTGTCCTCAAACATAGTTTCTTAAGTAGCCCTCTAACCATTTGTTAACAATTTCTGATTGCCCATCTGTTTGTGGGTGATAACTAGTGCTTGGAGTAAGCACTGTCCCACTCAATCTAAAGATCTCTTGCCAAAAAATACTTAGGAACTTGCTGTCCCTATCACTGACAATAGTTTTAGGCAATCCATGCAAACGGAAGACCTCTCTAAAAAACAACTCAGCCACTTGAGCTGCTGTAAATGAAGTGGTAACAGCAAAGAAATGAGCAAATTTCGTTAGTCTATCAACCACAACAAAAATACAATCACGTCCTTGCACCTTGGGCAACCCCGTGATAAAATCCATGGCAATACTTTCCCATTTCTGATTCGGAATGGGCAAAGGCTGAAGTAGACCAGCTGGATAAGAGTGTTCATTTTTATTTCTTTGAAAAATCGGACACTCTCTAATGTAGTTCAAGACTTCTTCTTTCAACCCTTTCCAAGTGAATCTTTCACGAATCTGCTTATAAGTCTTGAAAATCCCTTGATGACCAGCAAGGGGAACATTATGAAAAGATTGTAGAATCTTCTTTTTAAGCTTAGATTCTTGCACTAAAAAGATTCTATCTTTGTAGTAAATTATCCCATCAACCAACTTATACCTTTCATCAACCAAATGACCTTCTAGCAAGCTGGTTGCAAACTGATTTTTAACATAATTAGCAACAATTAACTCCTTCCAATTTGCTAATAACTCACAAAGTGACTGCAAATGAGGCCTTCTTGAAAGAGCATCAGCCACTATATTATTTTTCCCTTTGACAAATTCAATGTCAAAGTCATATGCTTGGAGCTTACTTACCCACTTCTGCTGCCTTTCGTTCAAATCCTTTTGGCGCATAAAATGTTTTAGACTATTGTGGTCAGTCTTAACAACAAATTTACTTCCCACCAAGTATTGACGGAATTTAGACAAAGCATGCATGATGGCAAGCATCTCTTTGTCATAAATAGAGTAAGTTTTTTCTGCCCCTCTCAACTTCCGGCTCTCGAAGACAATAGGATGTTTGTCTTGCATTAGAACAGCTCCAACACCTTCACTTGAAGCATCACACTGTAATTCAAAAGGTTTTGTAAAATCCGGAAGTGCCAACACTGGACACGTACTCATGATTTGCTTAAACTTATCAAAAATTTCTTGTGCCTTCTTAGTCCAAAGGAAAGCTCCTTTCTTTGTAAGATCTGTGAGAGGTGCTGCTTGATGAGAATATACTTTCACAAATCTTCTATAAAATCCACATAACCCTAAAAATCCTCTCAAATGAGAAATATTCTTTGGAGTTGGCCAATCAAGAATGGCCCTTATCTTTTCTGGATCCACTTTCACACCCTTTGAACTAATAATGTGGCCAAGATATAAGAGTTCTGTCAACCCGAACTCACACTTTGATTCTTTAGCGAACAAACATTCCGCCTCTAAAATACTAAGCACTTCTTCCAAATGCTTAAGGTGCTCTTCCCATGACTTACTGAATATGAGAATGTCGTCGAAGAAGACGAGCACAAACTTCCTCAACTGCTGTCTAAAAATCTTGTTCATACAAGATTGAAATGTAGCTGGAGCATTTGTCAAACCAAAAGGCATGACAAGAAATTCAAAATGCCCAAAATGGCATCTAAACGCTGTCTTCTCTATACCGCCTCCCTCATTCTGATTTGGTGATAGCCTGAATGAAGATCAATCTTTGAGAAGAACATGGCCCCATGGAGCTCATCAATAAGCTCATCAATCCTAGGGATAGGATATCTATTCTTGATGGTTTTCTGATTCAATGCGCAATAGTCAACACACATACGCATTGTGCCATCTTTCTTTTTGACCAGCACCACTGCAGAAGCAAAAGGGCTCTTGCTTGGTCTAATGAAACCACTCTCCAAAAGCTCCTTGATAGCTTTTTCAATCTCATCTTTCCGCTTCTTTGGATAATGGTAAGGTGTAGTCATGATAGGCTTTGCTCCTTCTTCTAACTCAATTATATGCTCAGAACCTCTTTTAGGAGGTCTTCCAGGAGGTAGGCTTCCAAAGACTTTGCTCTTCTTTGAAAGTAAGGCTTGAATATCAGGGTGATACTGCCTTTTCTCCTCTACTGGATCAGCTGGTAGAACCAAACATTCAGCAGCCCATTCAACCTGATCGTGACGGATCAGTCTTTCCATCCTCTTCAAAGACACAATTCGAGGGCCTCCATTTGACATCCCTCTTAGAACAATCTTTCTTCCATTAGACTGAAATTTAAGCTCCATAGTTTGCAAGTTCAATGTGATCTCACCAAGAGATCGCAGCCATTGTATGCCCAACACAACATCAGTGTCTCCAATTCCCACCACATAAAAATCATCTTTAATCTCATAATTTCCTAACTGCATAGAGAGGTTAGGAATCTTCCTCGTGCAAGACATAGTAAATCCATCTGCAACCATTACCTTGAAGCCATCAAATTCCTCAGTCTTCAATCCCTTCTTAGCAACTAATCCTTCATCAATAAAATTATGAGTTGCTCCAGTGTCAATTAGGGCAACAATTCTCTGTGAATTCACAACTCCATGAACCCGAAAGGACTCATTTTTTTGAAAGCTTGATAGTTGTGCAAAGGCACTACCATCTCCCACCTCATCGGACTTCTCTTCTGGATCTTCTTCACCTTCACTACCTGCTGATTCGTATTGCTGATCAGACGAATCAGATTCTGATCCATAATCAGAATAGCCCTCCATTCGATTTGCTTTGCCTCTTCCATAGCAATGGTGACCCTTAACCCAAGGCTCACGACAAGTGTAGCAAACTCCATCTTTTCTAAGCTGTTCTTTGAGCTCTTCTGACAACCTTGGTGGAAACTTTTTGGGTAGATTTGAAGAAGGCTTTTTATCTTTCTTATGGCTGAATGGTTTTGAATGAAACTTAGGCCTTGGGGCTGCCAATTCCATGCTCCTAGCTTTCTTGATAGCTTCATCTAACGTTGGTGGATCAAATGCTTTGACCCAACCCTTCAAAGGCTCCATTAAACCTTCAGCAAAAATAACCACAAGTCTTCTTTCAGTAATGTTAGGCACCATTACTGACAACCTCTGAAAATCAGCCACATAGTTTTCTAAAGATCCTTGCTGTTTCAATTGTGCCAATTCTCTAAATCTCAATTCTGGATCTTTGGTATCAAATCTTTCAATCAACTTATTGGTAAACTCTCCATATGTGCGAACGAGGTTATGGCCAAGAGTGACCAAACCATGAGTCCACCATTCATGAGCTATCCCATCTAAATGCAAAGTAGCAAATTTGATAGCATCTTCTTCCGGCATGGGTCTGAGAGAGAGGTAGTTATCTAACTTCTGTACCCATGATCTGGCTGTACACTTATTACTACCATCAAAATGTTTCATAGTAATCTTTCCCAATGCTTGGTAGAAATCATTTCTAGGTGCCATAGGACGTTGTTCAGTCCTTCCTCCATTTCTTCGGCTCCTTTGATTCATGAATTGATCAAAGGTCCAAGTACCTCTCAAATCAAGAGGTAAAGAAACGTACTCCATGTAAGCTTGATGTGCATCATCAGCAAAGTTTGGTGCAGCTTCAACCCGTTGTTGCTCTTCCCTTGGTGTGAAGACGGGAAAAAGGGGTCTAGAGGATGACCCACTAGGAATTGCAGCATGCTGACCCACAATTCTGTCTCTTGTATTCACCTCAGGACTGCCACTATTGTTATTCCCATTAACTCCACTGCTTTCTCCAGATGAGTTATTTTGGGGTTGAATTATATTCTGAGTTGCTTGCTGGTCCAACTTGGACAATAATCGAGACATCATGTCTATCATCCCATCAAACTTCTTCTCCACTCTGTCCCTCTCTTCATTATCTCTCTTTACAGTGTCTGACATTATTTCAACTGTCTGTTCAACTACTTCCACTGACTTATCTGAACCTTCCACTGTTTTACCAAGATCTCTTAGGACTCCTGAGAAAGTCTCTGCTTCTGGAACGGGCGGAAACTGATACTGATTTCTAGCCTGACTTCTGGTGTATGGCCTAGTATCTCTTTCACTCATCAGATACCCAACTGCAAATTGCCACAGGATGGCAGGGTCTTCTGCTCTGATACCACTGAAATATGCTAACCAATTTTTTCGAAGGAATTACACAACATAACCAGCAATAGTTAACTGGATTAGCGTTAGCATCAAATTGAAAAACCAAACTGGGAAGAACTACTCGACGTCAAGAATGTGCACTCAAGATCCCATTGCAGGCGAGGTGCTAACATATGACGGAGTGTTGTATTGAAACTAGAAATTATTAGGCGGATAACCAGCCATGAAGAGTATTTCCACACTACCACCAAACAGTGGGGGGAAAAGATTACAATTAAAACAATTCGTCCGCTGCGGCGGGCATCCACAGAATTGTGGGGATTCACCACTTGAAAGTGGGTACAATGATATAACAAATTCTTTCTCCGCACTGGCGGTAAACCGTCCAGGGGTAATTAATTAGAATTTAATCAAGTAGTTGCAGCAATAATAATGGGTTAGATTAGTACTACTAATCAAAACCTTACAATTCAAAAGACTGCAAAAACATGAATTACAATGATAGAGAAATGAGATAAGAAGATAAGAATGAATTCCAATAATGTTCTTTGCTTTCCAATGAAAGAAATATGATTAAAACATAAAGCTTATAAATCTGATGTAAAATCCTGAGTTCTGGAAATTCATATCAGCAAACTGGAAATCAATAAAATATTCATAACTCACTCATTTCACCTCCAAATCGACTGAAACTGAATGCAATGGACTTCTGGAAGGTAGGCGACCAAGCTAGGAGGAAGAAACAGCAACAAATCTCGCCCTTTATTTTCTGACACCATTCCCAATGCAAACTGAAATGTACGGCCTTGAGAAGGGGCGATTTTAGCTTTAAAAATTGTAGACTTCAAATAAAAATCCAAAACTTGGAGGAAAGGGGCGCCCTTGCCAGACAATTGCAATGCAAAAGTACCCAGAATCAAATTAATTTTATTCCAAGAGCTGCTAACAGAATTCACTTTCAGCTGTAGAAACATCAGCAACTTCAAAATCTGGAAAATTCATCAAAACTTCAACTATAAGCACAAATCTGCTAGTCTGGATGAGAAGCAGCAAAGTCCAACTAGGTGTTGTATTTCAAACACGAAATTGGATAGTGGCTAGGAGGTAGCATCCTCGAAGCATGAGTTCAAATGTCATTCTGATAGCATAACAGTATGATAACATGAATGGATGCCAAAACTGAAATAAAGCCTTCATTTTTATAGAAGAGTAGAAGACTCTTCAACTCCTCAAGAAAAGACGCCAATAGTCACAGAGGCTCTTCAAAATTCCACAGAACTATTCAGCTTCTCAAAAATGCGTCCACTTTACAAGGCAATATTAAAATCTTTAATTTAAAAATATTATCTCCTTCAAAAAGGCGTCCACTTTATTTCTCAAGGCATTAGTCTTTATTAAAAATTAAATCACTTTTATGAGAATATACCCCTTCCAAGTCCCCCTTTTAAACACAACTTAAGTTGTCTTGCTAGGCCAAGGGGTCAACTGCAAAATATAGCCTTGATGCCTTTATTCAACATAAAAATGCCTTAAGTGGTCAAACATGAACTGCAAATGAAAACTCCAACTGGATATGAAGTACTGACAGTAGACAAACTCCATACTGCTTAAAATGGAATTTACTATAAATAGTAAACTCTCAGAAAATGCCAAGGAACCACAGAACTGGAAACCCTAATTTTACCTCATGCACGCCTATAGGCTTCCGGAATAGGCTGATGAGTGACAGAACAGATTACTGATGAGAAGGGGACATTACACACAAAAGTCATGCTCCCCAAGTTTCTCAACTTAGCTCTGTCTAACTAGACAAAGACAAATAATGAGATATTTATATACCTGAAAGGTACAAGGTACAGTCAATTACATCCCTCTAAGTCTGTGGCAAGTATTAATGTTTTCGTCTCTAGAGAGTTCCATTTTGGTGCCAAGGTAAAACCAGACATTTAACCATGCTGTAGGTCTGCATGTGTCTCTCAATTGGCTTTGACAAGAAAAAATGTCATGTACGGAAGACCTAGATGAGGTCTGTCTTTGATCATTTCATAGCCATACCTCTTAAATTCTCTAGACCAAACAGGCATGTAAGACATACTTGACCACTAGAAATCTCGCTGCAGCAGACATCTATTACCAATCAATGGTTGTCCATTTAATCTCAAAGAGGATTAGATTTGTCCCAGATTTCACTCCCTCAAGCCGTGTGCAAACAAGATATCATCAGATTCTGATCATTTTATTGCTAAAGCAATTTAAATTCCATCGCTTAAGAAATTCAATCTAATTCCTGTGTGTCAAGAAAAATGATTATTAAATCTGAATCCAGGTCAAATTGACATGTGAGGCTCATGTAGTTGAGCTTCAAGTGTACATGTTGTCATGTTTATCTTGGGGTCATGTGAGACATTCAAGTTAGGCCACATTAGCAGTCATGATTGCCACAACCTTACTTGGAGAAAAGTCAGCACTTATGTTGTTGCAGAGCAAATTTGTGTCACAAGCTAGCCGTCAAGTTAGATTGGGCCAAGGTTCACGTGGCAGCACTAAAGGAAAGATACAGTGATAGGGCAAGATATGAGGGCATAGTCGCTAGGCAATTGATCTCAAGACAATGTATTAACGAATGTGAGGAAAGATTAAATTGGAGTTTACTCACTTCATTGGGTTTGCCGAGTAACACAATTTTATCTTTTCAAACAAATCTCCCAACTTAATACAATTATATAATAAATCTGGGTCCAGAAAGGATTATAGACATGATGTGGGTTAGACTTCGGATGTGAAATCTTCAGTCAACCAGAATTTATCCATGCAGGTAGGTCCACGAGATGCTTAGGGCAGTGAGGTTTAAATCACAAACACAAGAAGCCTATTTAATTAGAACCTAATGTAACTCCAGGTCCAAACTTAGTTATTCCTTTACTAGGTGGATTTTAAAACTTTTATGAATTGGATTTTAGAGGGGCCTAGGGGTCCATCAATACCTTGGACATAAAATACTTGGATTACCAAATGCAAAAAGTAGGTTATAAAGGATTCAAGTCAAAGACTTGCCAACTTTATATTTAGGAGCTAAGTTACCGATTCGTCCCTAGCAGAGCCCGGATACGATTCGGTACAATACGGATTCGTGATTCGGATTCGATACAATACAAATTCATCCAGGGTTTGTTTTTCAGCCTGCAGATACGTCTAGGGTACAAAAAGTGCTCTGTGGATACACCCAGGCCGAATCCGAAACGAACTCAGACCGAATCCAGCTGCGTGAGCGCCCAGGCCGCGGAAAAAGTGACTTTTTTTGGATTTTTTTATTATTTTTTTGACTTAAAGTTGACTTCTCAATAATAAAATATTGATTCCAACCCTAATCTTTGCCTCCAAACACATCAATATAGCAAATAAAATGATAAAGCTCTGTTCTACATACCTAGGGGCTGCCACCTCTTGTATTCCCATTTTTGGAGTAAAGTGAGTGTTTGCTTACCTTTCAGCAGCAGTTTCTGCCCAAAGTAGGTTCTCTAGAGTATATTTGTATCCTTCTTGTGGTTTTTGTTCTCTTATTTTCTTTGCTATTCCTTGCTCATTAATGCTAACAGTTCTAATTCTTAATGCTCTTTTAAAACTAAGATATAAATCTAAGAGAATATCTTACTCAATTTTTGGACCCTCGACCCTGTAGGTGGTGACAACCCCTAGACCCCCACTCTACTCAGAAATTTTTTTTGGATTGCAAAGATGGAATAACAAAAACATCAATTTTCCCTATTTTTATGATATTTTCTGCATTTTTAATTTCCCAAGTAACTGAATTACAATTATGCTTTTGGTTTGATCCTAACTCATGCTACTATGAATGTAGCAGCATTGAGAACCTATCTAAGATGCAAGCATAGGACCCATCATAGAACTAGTGATATTGGGCCTGGCAATACAAGCCTCTTTAGCATAGTCCTTACTAGGAGACAAGGATGGGTACGAGTACGCCATTTTCAAAAAAGGTTGGAGACGAGTACTTGGAAGTTGGAGACAGCTATATATAGATAGATAGATATCAAACAATGGATATCTTTAAAGAATGTTAAATACTAAAATGCTTAAAATTAAAAATAACACTAATATTTTCAAGTATTAAAATAGATTAATTATATTGATATTTGATAAGCATCATCATGATAGAAAAAATATTATAAAAGATTATTTGCTGATTATCAAGCAAATAAAAATATTATAGCCTACCCTAATAAAATGTAGCATCTAATGATGCTGATGATGGTGCTTTTTTTTGATGACCCATATGATTCAGATTGATCAATGATCAATAATTATTAATGGCTGATTGTAAACACTTGACATTTTTTATGTTTGAAGTTTGAACTTTAATTTATAATTCTATATCATGACATTTGAGTATAAAGTGGTGGTGTATTTTTGCTATGTTATTTGACTATTAATATGGTGGTGTATTTTGAACTTAATTACTGCTGCAAATATGTATATATTTCTGATTTTTATATGTTTTTTGTATTAACATACCCAAAATGTACCCAACCCCAAAATTTTTTTGGACCGAATCCCATAGCGGATTCTCGTACCCATACCCAAATCCAAAAACGAATCAGTAACTTAGTTTAGTAGAGATGAGATTATCTAGTCAGTCAAAATTTAGTCACCTTTTGGGGTCAATCATGCTCTTACGGAAATATAGTTATGAACTCTAGACATGAAATGTTCAGTACATCAAGATTCACCAATAATTCAAGTCTATAGACAAGATGCTAGACTCTTCGGGTACAACATGTGAACTCTAGACATGAAATTACTGAGAAGGGTGAGAGGACGACCCTAGATGAATGGACGATGTAGAGGTGGAACTCGGCAAGTGTAACTCATGCAGCCTATGGACCTCCTTAGTGCGCATCCTCAACTGGTGCTCTACTACTATCCCACGTTCTCTTTCTACCTTCACCATTTGCGCAACCTCCATCAATTGATGTTTAGCTTGTTCAATTTCTTTGTCTTGCTTCGCCAGCTTGGCCTCCGCGACTATCACTCTTTGCTTAGTCTCCTCCTTTGTTGCCATCTTGGCCTCCACGGCCGTCACTATAGCTCATTCGTTGGCAATGAGCTATGTCTATTGAGCTAACTGTTCTTGGAATTTCTATGTGCGCTTAGTTAACTCATCATGTACCTCCTGAAGGGCCTCATTCTTCTTTTGTACAACATTCTCAGTGGAGGTAATCTAACACTTCAACTTGTAGAACACATCCCTAAAGGAAGCTTATATACTAAACAAGGCTAAGATCACTCTAGCATCCCTCCCCCCTACTGAAGGCCTAGCAGGGTGCCAAGTTGTCATCATTGTCAGAGTCTCAACTCCAAACCATCCTCGAGAAGTGAAGTAGCGAGTGAATTCTCCCTTATACTCTATTTGCACAAATGCCAATACGTGCTAGACTTCCCTTGCCACTAGTGGAGATTGTCCTATGTCCAGTCGTTTGGATATTTCTACCACTTCCTGCATCACTGCCGCCATCGACTGGAGATCCTGAATGTACCGTTGGCCCATACCAAGTGGGTCCATCTCAACAGGGTTGGCTATCTCACTGATTAGCCCTTTGAACCCACTCGAATCATCCTCCTCCTCCTTGCTTGATGGGTTAGGTGGTAACTCCTGTATAGTTGAAGGTGGCTGAGGCATATGAGGAGGTCCCCCACTTTCCTAAGTGTGTATGACATCCGGTAGGTTTTCTTGTGAAGAGCTAGGCTATGTACCCTCAAGCACCATGGTTGACTGATCCTATTGCTCGACTCCCTTAGCCATAACTCCAAGAGAACTCAGTGAAGGGAATGCTAAAATGTACACTGGCATTCCAAGTAGATCTAACCATTGATAGATTTGTGTGGACATTGGTCGGCACAGAAATATCCCCTGGAAAAGTAGTTGCTAGTGTTGATACTATGATTGGTGGCATTAGTAGTGTAGCTAGCGGTTTTGGCAATGTGCTTGGCAGTCCCGGTGCTGCCACTGGCGATCTTAGTAGTGCACCTAGCAGTTTAGGTGGTGTGCTTGGCAGTCCTAGTGGTCCTAGCAATGTGCCTGTCAATCTTGATGGTGCTATTGGAGATCTCGGTAGTGCCACTGGTGGTCTTGGCGATATGGGCACTACTGGCAGAGTGGTTGGCTATGGTGGTGGCACTCTTGTAGCCATCTCATTGACTGATATTGCCTCGTCTATATCCATCTTGGGCAATGATTGTGCATCAACTGGAAGTGATACCTCCTATGTCGGTGTGGTGGTAGATGTAGAGGACGACAACTCGATGGGGGCATCGTCTTTTGTACTTTCCCCTTCATCACCCAATGCATCCCTTTGCTTCTTCTTTCTGGCTGGTTGTTTTGTCTCCTCTCCCCCTGATGCCTATATATTGAGGGTGGTCCAGTAAAATTTCATTAGTCATCATGGATCCAACTGTGCTACTAGTTGAAACTTTCCCCACTTCTCGGCGTGAACCTGAATGTGGATGGCATCGAGGAAAAGGGCAATGGCATGCTGTGTCGTATAAAAAGCCTTATGTTTCTATGTCAAGAACTCTCTGATCCTCTTCGACAATAATCTAGACTAGTTGTAGACTTTACCTATGCTTAGCCCAATCATGTTGTCGATCATCCAAATAGCTACATAGGATGCTCTACTCGCTTCTGTTAATCTACACTTGATTAAGTCAACTATGCATTTCCGTTTTGGAGTAGCCAAAATTTTCTTCCTAAGATCTCGATTTCTTGCACTTCATATGATGTCCTTCTCCAGCTATCTTAAATTGGGTCGGCAAACTCTCCTAAGGGATGCTTCTTTGTGCTATTGGGCGAGTTTCCTCGTTAGCTTACACATGGTGGTACCTGTGGCAAGTATGTCGAACATTATTGAAGTTTGCTGGCTAGAAAGAGATGGTTATCGAACAACCTCTATAGTCAATGACTGATTTGTGAGAATGTTTGAAATAATTCATCACCATTTCCTTCAAGAAAGGCTCAAACTCTTGAGAGTTAAAGAATGGAAGTTGCACAACTTTATCTACCTGTGCGTGTCTCAACGCTACCTTCAATACATGGTCATCCTAGTTGCTCTACCACCTGTTGGTGTACGTTTTATCATCCACTGAACACACAAAATAAAATGCCCAAAGACACTCTATCCTCTCTTGAAAAACCACCGCGTATACTAACATTGCGAGAAGATCATATGGCGATTCCAAGGTTTCTTTTGTCAGGTCTTGACGTGTGGATAAGCTCAATGGATGTTGTGAAATGCTGGTAACACACAAAGGGACTTACACTAGGCAATTTCTTCACAAGTTAGGACTTAGACAGATTTAACATTAAACACTCCTTTCGGGATTTTCAATTTGGGATTTAAAAAAAAAAGTGCAAAAAGGATAAGGGTTTAGAAGTTCTAATCTACTCCTAAGAATTCAAGAGACGGTAAAGATTAGGTAAAACCGGTAACCACGCTTTGCTTCGCCTCTCTGGGACAACTACACAAAGTGGGTGCAATCTTCAAAGGGTGTGATTATAGTTTTCATGTCTCAAACAATACTGATCCAGATTGAAGTTAAGCATCCACAATCATGAGCTCAGACTAACTTTATACATTGAATAAAAATCATCCATTCAAAGAAAGTATGAGCTAAGTTTCACCATAAATCAATACTATTAGATCTTTCATTCATTTAACAAACATTTAAATCAAATTTTATCTTAATTCTAATCTAATGTTGAAGAAGCTATGCAACCTTGCAAACCACTTGACAATAAAAGGGATTCAAAGCAAATCATGCATAAGAGCTTTTCTTATCGGAAGTAGCAACACGCAACAATCTCATACACTTTCTTCACACCCATGAAAATGAGAGATCAAGAGTTTATATAGTGTTTTCAAGAGCAAATGAAAGGCCAAGATTAAAACACCATTAACGGCCAAGATTAATACACATCAACCCTAATTAAGGTTTCCCAAAATATCATCACTAATCAATGAGTAAACAAAGAGTGAAGTGGCGTCTGGGCTATTTTCAAGGGAGTGCGTCCCTATCCTCTTGAGCAACAATGTGTTCAACGAACCTGGATACGACCATGATGACTTCTTCCATCGTGACCTGTGGTAGCACGTTTATTCTGAATTCCAGCCCGTCCAAGTCCTCAGCATATCCGGCAAAGGCACTCTCCCAATCCACTTCTTGTTTCATAAAATCATCCCGAATGGATAAGAGGTTCGCCACCCCTGTGAAGTCTTGTATCAGAATCGATCTTGTGGTAGAGAAGAAGATTTCCTGAACCTTGCTTTTTAGCCTTTCTAGCTGCATGTCATTCTCTCAAACAACATCATTCTCAAATACATCTGCAACTATGAGGTAAACCTTTCTTTGAATTTCTCTGATTTGTTCCTCCACTTTGAGTCCATCAACCTTTGCTTTCTCCAAGACCTCGCTCTGTACTATTAATGCCCAATACCAGTGGTGGAAGTTATAAGCGGCGCCCGTTGCAATTATCTTTCCCTCGATCAATTCCTGTTTTGGGACGCCCTTCAACACTTTGAGGCATGGAATGAGCCTCTCCTGAATGTCCGTGAGGTTATCCCAAACTTCTACCATGACAGCCAATCTGGAAAGGAACGAGGAAGTCTGCCCATAGACTAGGGTCAATCTCTCCATGAATGAAGCCGCTTCTATTCTTTTACTTGTTATCCATTCCTTGGCTTTCTTGGCCGTGACCATATCTTCTTCAATGTTCTTGGCTGTTTCCTGTGAGGAGTTTAGAAGAGGAGGAGCTACTGTACCATCCTGGTTGAGTGGCTTGGTTAGGTGCTGGATATATTCCTTCAAGCGCTCAACCTCCTTCTTGTATTCCTTCTTCTTTTCCACTTCCTTCTCCAGTCTCGCCTTGATAGTAGAGATTGAATTATCCAACTCTTCAACTTCTTGGCCTTTTGTTGTTGGGCCTAGATCTATAGTGGTAATGGTGTACTCATGGGGAGCAATTTCATCCTGTGTTTTGTCATCTGTTGGCACTGTAATCTATACGGAACGGCTGCCTGCTTCATCCCTCTGAATCGTGGAAAATTTCTTGGCAAGCTTCTTTACAACAACTTGTTCTAACCTAGCCAAGAAATTTGCAGTGTCATCTTCCTCCTGAGTCTCAACTGGCACCTGTATCTTCACTCTTTCCTTCAACCAGTCAGGAATGGTGGGCTGTTCGATGCTGTCCTCCTCTTGAACATTTTTTGCACTTGGAATATCCAAAACTCCTCTAAGAGCAGAAATCATTCCCTCATGAAATTCATCATTCTGGATGTCCATTTCATTCTCAGAACCCAGTATTTCGGTGCCCGTAGGAGATGGGGGCTCGTCGTCATCTAACTGGATTGGTTCATTGTTACCCTCCTGAATTGGAGAAGGAATCATCATATCAGCCAAGGATTCGTCCACAGTAGCCACTAGCTCATCAATATTTCTGGATGCAGCGGAATGAGATGGCTCCACCCTTTGTCTCTTTTGGACAGGTTTTGTGTTTGCAGCTGCTCCTTTCCTCTTCTTAGTAATCTTAACCAACTCAGCACTATGGGATGAGCCTGCATTTGAGGAGTATAATTTCGTCTCACTCAACAAGTCATAAGTGAGCGTCATTCTTCTACGTCTCAACTCTTGGACCTGCTGGTCGACCCACCACTGAGAATACTTGATTACTAGCCTCATTAATGTGGTCAAATCTGAAAGCTCAGGCTCTGACCACTTCATTGTAGGAAGAGGCCAGCTCTCATTGAAGCACGGTTGGACATATTCTTCATCATCTTCCACCTAATCATGCACTCAGCAAAATTCAGTCGCTCTCATCAAATCCACCGACAATCTGGACCATAACTTTTTCCTAACTTCATACTCGTCTGCAACATTCGCCCAAAAGTCCTCCAGGTCTACTCTGTGTTTATACCTTTTTCCATCCACAGTCCAAATGTGGTTATGTGGGTCAAAATTGGCCCTAGACCGATAAGTCATGAATGGATACCATTGAATTTCCAACCTGGCACTTTCAATTGCTTGTGTCGATGGCCAGGATTCCAACATGTTCCCAATGAAGAATGGGAAAGTGACAACTGCCTTTTTCTTTGGCCTTTGGATGTTCTGGTAATCCTCCAGCTGTCTAAGGACCTCTAGCAAAATCTTCCTATTTGTAGGATAGATTGGAAGCCTGTAAGGATTTCCAGTGAATCCTTGGATCCTTATGTACGTGAACCTTGGAAACTGGATAAACTAGGATCCATATCTACTAATCAAGCTTTTGGCTTCATGACTCAGCCTCGAGTGAGTTCCTCCTTGGAGTATTTTGGTGATGTACATGAGGAAAGCATCGTGAGCCCGTCTGAAGTGAGATTTTTCTCTGAGTTGCAGTTGCGGGTAACAGTCATATGACTTGAATTCGTTCTCACCATTGCCTACTCTGCCTTTGCATATCAGTCCTGAATATCTGTAAGTCCTGGCCAACAGATAGATGATTTAGGAGCTCGTGTGGAATGATTTTGTCTTCTCCAGATTGATTAGCTGCTCATGGAGATTATCGCTTATCATCCGGGACTAGGTGAACATCCGAACGCCAGAGGTGATTTCATTGATGAAATAGTACATCCACGTCTCAAAAGGCGCACCTTGTGGATTGCCGGCTATCCTGTTTAACAACAAGATAATATCCCCATAGTCCTCCTTGAAGTCTGTTCGGCGCAGCTTCTTGGGCATTTTCTTGGCAGAGGCTCTCGGTTTTTCCAGCCATGAGTTGTTAATATTTGTGGCACAAAGTTCAGATTGGTCTTCATACAACTTTTTGGCGTCCTTAGTTTTATATACAGTCCGATGGTGTGTTGGGATGTCAAATGCTTCCTGAATTGCCACTTCTCCGAGGTAAGCTAATATCCTCCCATCAGGTGCCACAATTTTCCCTTTTACTTCGCATCATAATGGATGGCGCACTCCACCATCAATTCAACACATTCTATTGCTGGTGGAAATCTGGCTGCCTAGAAGATGCCATTCCTCACCATCCGTTGAGCAATTGGCGTTGGCAATCCGTTGTGTTTGTACACCCTCTTCTTGAATTCCGTGAAGTCCACATGCCCGAGATCAGTGTCTATAATATTTTTCCACTTAGAATTAATTTTTGACTCACGTTGCAACCCTTTGCTAGCAAATTTCATCTGCACCTTTCTTGATGATTCTCCCTCTGTGGTCATTGACCTACAATAAATAAAAAGAATTAACATTAGCACGAATACTTTTAAATCTGGTTTATTTCTGGGCCTTTATTTGAAAGTTTTTACTTTCAACTTTTTAAAAAAACAAATTTCTGTGAGAAAAAAAGAGCTGAAAATGGGTGAACTTGATTAAATTTTTGCCACAACTTAGCCAGAATGTCCGAATAAGATGAAAGAAGAATAAAGAACTTGGCCACCTAAATTTTAAACCTTCGGAAATATCCTTTGGCTGCGAATCAAATTCAACTTCTGAGAATTTAATCAAAAACCCAAGAAAGAGTGTGCCAACTTGCTGAGAAGTACGCCTTTTAGCCAAGAATTTAATTTACTTCTGCAAAAATCACTTCCTCCAGCATAAAAATTTACTCCTCCACTGAGAAAAAAATCGACCTTTCCTTCAATATTCTTGCAATTTTAAGGGAGCTTAACTTCTCTTCAATCGAACTTGTGAAAAAATGAGTTGCTGAAACTCATTATAAGGCTGAAGAGTTCGATTTTGTTTTAGTAATTTCATCTTTTCTCTTGATTTCCAACTCGTTTTCTTCTCTTCATCAAGGCAAGTTTCTATTTTTTTTCAAAAATCCTCATGGCAAGCTTATCCACGCGCCACCTTCAACCAAAATCTTTAGATTTTCTCTTTGGAGTTCAATTTTTAGCTAAGCGTTTATTTTTATTTGTTGGAAAATATTAAATATTCAATGATTTTTCCAATCTTCAAATCATGGCGAAATTTTACTCATGGATTTTCTCTTTTCTTGTCGAATTTCATTTGTTTCCATGGATTTTCTTCCAAGTCATCTTAGCATCTTCCTTTCCTATGGCGAATTTTGTTTTTGTCTAAGGCATGTTATTTTCCTAAGTGTTTGAATAAATTATCCAAAGTATTAAACTTTTAACTTTTAATCTTTTCCAACCCGTTTAATTTTTGGCTACTTTAGTTTACCCATGGCTAAGTATTTATTTATTTTATGTCATTTTAATCTCTTCCCTTTAGCCAGAGCGGACTTCCAAACTTCTTTGCCATTCACGTTTTCTCCATGCCTTAGAAACTTTCGTCATGCTATTTAACCATCTCCCCTAGGCGAACTTCATCAATACTTAGGCAAATTTCCCTTCCTTTTGGCCTAGGGCAGACTTTTCCCTTCTTTGGCCATCCTTCTTTGGAAGAAGTCAGACTTTACCATGTGCTTGGACGTCTTTAGCTTTGCCAAGTCAGACTTTGGAGTTGTCTTGATATTTCTTCTCTAGACATTTCATGCCTTAGATTTTTTTTATCATGCTTGAGGGTGGACTTTGGAACTTCTTTTCCATATGTATTTTCTTTTTACACTTAGCCAAGATTCAAATTTCATTTTCCGAGGCATCAAATAATTAGTCAATTTCATGAAAATTTTCTCCCCAAGGTAACATTACATAGGCAAGGCATCTATACTAAGCCAAAATTCTTTGCTTTGGGCTGGGCAGACTTTGCTAGCTTCTTGCCAAGCCTTCCTTGAGGTGGGAAAACTTTAAGACACTTTTTCCTTTATGCTTGGGTGGACTTTCCACTCTTTATGCCATCCATTCTAAGTGCAAGGGTGGACTTTCCATGATGCTTGCCATTTCCTTCCAAGTGCTGGGGCGGGCTTCATAAATGTCTTTCCATGTGAAGGGTGGACTACAAGAAGTTCCTGCCATTCCTCATCTCCTCTATGGCGGACTTTGGAGAATCTTTGCCTTTCTCCATGGGCGAATTTCAGACTTATACCATTTTGTTTCTTTGATCGCCATGGATTTCATGCTTGCCTCTTCGCCATATGCTTTTTCCTCTTGATTTTTCCAGATTTTCCATTGCTTTTCTATGCTTTTCTTGATTTTTCATTGATTTTTTGATTTTTTTACATCTGGTGGCCTGATTTTGATTCTAAAATGGAAATGTTGACTCCATGACCAGGGTTGACTTTCTAAAAATAGAAAAAAGAAAAATCCCTAAAATATAGGGATTCTAGATTGGTTCAAAAATGCCAAAAAGCAAAAAAGCAAAAAATTCCTAAAAAATAGGAAGTGTCAGAATTGACTCAAAGCATAGGCGATCCTCATCTTCCGGACCTTCTGAGCACTTCCATGACATTTAGGCACTATTTCGGGTTTGAATTCTCCAGTTGGCTCGGGTGATAACTCAAAATTGACTTGAAACTCTCAAAGCAATGACCTTATGAAATTGTTGTGCGGAGGTGAAACCCTAAAAAGAAGCAAACTACTGGGGTTCCCCATTTGCAATGGGGCGATGTGTGAAAAGGTTACAACACCACCATGTTCTAAATTCATTGCCAGCAAGACTATCCCATGTCAGTGCACTTTCTCCTGTGTCATTTGCTTTCCCTTTGCTTGTTTTGGCTGTAGCAATGCGAGGCCCGAAGTATAATACTTTCTTCCCCATACTGCTACTAGCATCCATGGCTGAAAAAACTATTCAGCAATGGGCTTTTAGCAATTCATGATAAGGATTAAATAGATAATGTCTTTTTGAAAAATGGTTTTGGTAACTATCAATCTGTACTTTGCAAGAAGGAATTAATGGATGTCGTAATATCAAGGGCATCGTATAGTTTGTAGGAATTCATACAATCTCAATGAAACTCCTCTCCTAATCATATGATGATGCTTGTCTTCTTTGTACCGGCTGAGTTCCCAACCTTTGTCATACTAGTCTCTAGATTCCTCTTGCTTTGTACAATTTCACCCCTTTTCACACAACTATCCTTGAAAATTTTCATCTTCCATCCTGATCATACGGCAGGTCTCCGTACGTTGTAACCCTCCCTACTTTGTCGTCGTACACTATTTCTTGTTGTCATATGATTTGTTCTCTGTGTTGTACGATGCGATTTTGTTTGACTAGTATGACTTGCCAAGGCCACCATACAGTGTGCAATAATTGACCAAGTTGTATGTTGTGCTCCCACCATCGATGTACTATCTCTTGTGGTTGTATGCTTTGCTATTTCCTCTAGCGTACTATGAAGATCTATATGGTGTGTGTTTTCTTTTTCCACAATGACTTTTCTAATCCCTCATCGCCATACTACATATGTCTAATTTTTTTGTACAATGATCTTTATACTCCTGTGCCACCATACAATGCTATGCTTTTGAGGTCGTACGATGTTGTGGATTCATCTATAATCTTCTTGAAGAGGTTGTACAGTGATCTTCAATAGGTTTGTTTGTCGGGCATTGAGCAAAATGAATGACTTTTGCCAATTGACTACAATATAATTTGGCCCAAATATTTTAATATTTTTCCACCTTGAAATTTTGATTTTTTCCTCTTCAATATTTTAATAATTGCCAACTGCATTATTTTAATAAATCCACCTTTCAATTTTTTAATGTCTCGAATTTACTTTATTATTATCCTTCTTGGTAATTTCCATTTTAATTTTTGTTTTTTTTTTTTCGGTTTTCGTACTTTAACAATTTTCAACTCTTAACATTTTTTAACTTTTGCTTTTAATTTCTTTTCTTTTCTTCATTTACTTGTTTTCTTTTTTCGTCCTCTTGGCTCAATTTTTTCTTTTAATTTTATTTCCAAGGCTTGATCTTGTATACCAATTAATTCTAGTCTTTTGTAATTCACATTCTCATAGTTTGTTCCCAAGTATATTATTTTTGAGGGTGGATGTTGTTTTTGAAATAACCACGGTTTTTTGTAACAGTCATATTCACAATAGGTTCCTAAGTATTTGAGATTAAATATTTTCTGTAATAATGGTGGATTTTCCATACCTTTATAATTTTGATTGCCATCAATGTACATGCTTCCTCTTTGTTGGTACCATTTCACTTTCTCTCCCTCGATAATGTATCCTTTTCTTGGTTTTGAATATGGTTCTTTCAAGTGCCATCCACCATGTAGCTTAATCCATTCTACAGGCGTCCCAAAGAGTGCATTTGTTAAATGTCGATGAATTCTAGGTACTACTACACCTTTAGGCTCTCAAAGAGTAGGTTTTACTACTACACCTTCGGGTCCTTCAAGTCTTTTTGGTACTTGCATGGTAGGCTTCTCATCTACCATCCAATCCACCATGTTGATTGCAATAGATCTCTCCTTATATGGCTTTAATTTTGATCCGTTGATACTATCTTCAGTACGTTGTTATCTAGAGTCTCTAGTTTGATAGCTCCATTTTCTAAGATTTTCTTGGATTTTAAAGGGATCAAGCCATCTCACTTTGAACTTACCAAGTTTTAATTTATTATAGTCATTATACTTCAGAACTGTCTTGGCTAGAATTTTTCTCATCAGAGGTGTTTGTTGTGCTAATATTTCCTTCTTTTCTACATTGCCTCTGTTGCCCATTGGGTGAGTACTCTTCGTTCATCCAATTTGTTTAATTGGAAGTCATCCCTTCAATCTCTCCATGTCACTTGGTCGGTTCTCCACAACAATCCTTAGACTCGACACTATATATTGGGTGAGGACTATAGCTTCTTGATCATACATCAATTGGAATGGTGTGTGTCTTGTAATCACCTTGTACATCATTCGATATGCCCATAGTATGGCTGGAAGCTTCTCCTCCTAGTCAGCTTCTAGGATGCCGCATGACTTATGAATGACAAATACAAGTAATTAATTTGTGGATCTGCCTGTCCATCGCTCTCGAGTAGTACGGGCTTGATAAATTACAAAAAATCCAGAACTCCATCATCATCAATTGAATGACGTGGTTGACAAAGTGTCCTCCCCTATCGTTGGTGATCCATATCGGGATGTCGTACGTCATGACAATCTGCTCATATATGAATCTCATTGTACTGACTACATTGTTGTTTGGTAGTGCTTGATCCTTCGCCAATTTTGTTAGGTACTTCATAGCAACAACTATGTATCTGCACTAATGTAGTTGGTTGACTTTCAACGAAATGATGAAGTCAAGTACCCACCTCTCGAAGAGTTCCTAGGGTTGAGTTGGGAACAAAAACATTTAATCTCTTTTTAGTGGTTTGCCAACTCTCTGGCAAGTATCACATCCCACCACCCATTCTAGGGCGTCGGTGTGCAATGTCGGCCACCATAGACCCGCCAATAGGATTTTACGAGTTGTAGCATCTGGTCCCATATGCCCTCCAACCAGTCCTTTGTGTGCTTCTTTAAGTACTCCTAGAATTTCCTCTTCCATGACGCATTGCAGTAGTACATGGTTAGACCTCATTTTCTATAACAATCCATTGATGAGTTGGAATGTTTTACTCTTGAATACTAGTTTCTTTCACTCTCCCAATGGCATCTCCTTTTGAAATGTGGAAGTAGAAAGGTATTCTTTGATGTTTTTGTAGCATGGGGGTAGTGCTACAGTTTGAAATAAGTGTGGAAAATCTTCATCTACTCCCTCTAGAGGTTTGCTTGACTTGATCCTGGACAATTGTTCGGTAATAATATGGCTTTTCCCTAGTTGGACAATAATAGTGAATGTGAATTCTTGTAATAATAGGAGCCATTTGCTTACCCTTGAATTATCGGTTTGTTCACCAAGTACATAAGGGCCTGATGATCCATGTAGAATGTGAAGGGGGGTGCCAACAAGTAATGTTTGAACTTCTCTATGACACAAACCATTACGAGCACTTCCCTCTCCGTTGTACTATAGTTCTTCTATGCCTTTCACAATGACCAACTGATGAGGAATACTAGGTGGTCTAACCCTTGTGGTCCCACTTATGCCAATGTTGCTCCGATTGTATAGTTTGATGTGTTCATGTGTACGTGGAACTCCTTACTCCAATCTAGGTATGCAAGGATCGGTGAACTTATTAATCATACCTCTAGTTCCTTGAAGACCTTCTGGTCTTTTTTCCACATGAATGGTTGGCCCATTCTTGTGTGTACGTCAAGCGGGTATGACATGACCTAGGAATGACTTTACTCCAATGATGTTATGAGGTGCTTCCATTTGTATGATCACCCATATTTTGTCTGCGTTAGTCTTTAGTCCGGCTTTGCAAACTATGAGGTCGAGTAGTTTTCTTGAGGTAGCATGAAACAACACTTCTCTAGATTCAATGCTAATCTTGCTACTTTGCACCGTTCCATACATTCTCGAAGAGCCTTCAGATGTGTGCCTTCGTCACTATAGATTGACCAGTCATCCAAGAATGCCTTAAAAGTTTCCCAGTGACATCTTGCCAAATATGTACAGGATGATTCTTTTGAAAGTTGTGAGAGCATTGCATAGACCGAATGACATTTAGTTGTATGCAATTGCATACAATCCATCTTCTACTGTGAACGTAGTTTTCAATTTGTCCTCCACTATGCTTATCTGATTATAACCTGAGAATCCATCCATGAATGAATAAATTTCATGGGTAGCCACTTCTTGTAGAATGGAGTTGTCATGTCCCCAATTTGGGACCTAGTTCTAGTTTGCGGATAAAAAGCATTTTTAAATGCTAATTCAAAATAATATTGAATAATAATGATAATATTAAATATTAAATAATAAAATAAAATTTAAACTATTATAAAATAACATTTAAATTTAAATAAAACCTCTGGCTGACCATTTGGAACGACAAATATTTAAGGGAGTCTTGGCTTAATGTTTGGTATCACGATTTGAGTTTCTGGAGTGTAGCTTCTGGGACAAGTGGGGACGAAAACTTCCACGAGTTTGGACATGGTAGGTCATAGTCCCTGTCATGTGATTGGATACTTGTTCATTGATCATTGCACCTTGAAGCACCCTTAGTTTCTTGAACAGAGTTATAGACGACTTCAGGAGGGAAAGGTAGACTTGGGTGTTCAACGCCTTGAGACCAGATTCGGCTATCAACGACATCATATTTGTAGATTCTAGTGCGACCCAGGCGGGGCAAAGATTTATTATTAGACGCATCCCTTGTCGCTTGTCGCTTGTCTATCATCCATTTTGACGAGCATCCATAATCCTATATCTGACCATAGAAGTCGTGTATTTGCAGAGAGCCGCCTACAGGAGTTCACGCATGATCGTCGGGGAGTTGTTCTACGCAGTACCCAGGGCATACGAATAGTTGAAAGTGCTCTCAATCAATCTGTATGAGCTCTAGCTCAATGCCAGGAGACTTATTGGACGACGCATAGAGGAAGGTGCCACCATTTTCTATATTCCACATATGTAAGGGGGCTACTCTGTATGTATCGGATCTATAAGCATTGTAATCAAACGAAGTTGTTCAATAATTCCGTCAGTGGATTGATATACTTGATTTACATCTATGTCTGAGTATTAGTGAGGTGATTAGTCGTTGTTTTGTGTTGTTGTGTATGGCCGATGCTTTATTCCAATAGCTGTATGCTAGTATTCTCAATTTCTAGAACCTGTCATTCATAAGAAGTGCATAGTATTCATGGAACTGAGTTTGTTCATTCCGTTGAGTGCTCTTGGCAATTAAAAGCTGAATTGGCATTCAATATTATCGACTTCCAAGAGGCTTATAATCTGGGTTACTATCACTGATAAATATATATATATTTGGGGATCAGTGATTTATTTGCATATTCAAATATGGGATCAGTGTTTTGGCTTTACTATTTTCTGTGAACTTAGGTCAGGCTCCTTACAGGAGTCGATGTATGGGTCTTTTATGGTTACTGCATTCAGGCTTCAAAAATTTGCACATCTGAATTTGTTTGGATTCTTTCTTCAATGATATGACAATTGGAGAGACCCAATTACTGACTTCAACCTTGAAGATTATTCCCACTTCCAATAGTTTTTCAATTTCCTTTTGCAACTTTGCAGCATAATTTTTGTTCATTTGGTAGGGCCTCTTTTGTACGGGTTACAAAGGGAATTCTATGCACACATGGTTCTAGAGATACGACTTTCAAGTCTTTGTACGTCCATGCAAAAGCATCCTTGTATTCTATGAAGATCTTGAATGTTGCCACCTTCAGCACTGAATTCTTGTCGTCTCCAACCAGGATTATTCATTGGCTATTTTCTTCTCCCAAGTTCACTTTCTTCATTTTCAATTCTTCATACATGATCACCTTGTCTCTTTCAAAATTATGAGCTGGCGTGTCATCCACCCTAGCCACTCCCTTGGATTTTTTGTACTCTAGAGGAAATGTCTGACTTGTTGAGGCTTTGTCCTCTTCTTCTCCTTCAATCTCCTCAATTTGTAGCATATTACAATCCTGCTGGAACACTTCATAGTCTTCGAATTGCTAGTGTAGGGGACTCCATAGATCTTGGAGATTGTGTTCAACCATTTGGCATATTTTGTGTGTTGTAGTGAATTTAGGGCTACAAGAGATTCCTTCTGACACTTTCTATAGTGTTTTCAAGCACTTGGCCTTTTCATGTCAGTTTTCCCTTGGCATGTTTAAAGTTTGCATTTAATGTTTATTTGGTGAGTTTTAATGGTCTGGGGAATTATTTTAAATAACATTAATGTTATAAGTTAAATTAAATACTTAAGTTAATGTTATTTTAAATTATTTAAAGTGACTTTATAAAGTGGTGTCTAGGGGGATATAAGGGGACTTTCAAAAATAAACTTAAGTTGTTTTCAAAAGTGAGACACCTACATGGGGAGACATAAGGGGATTTATTAAATAAAATTAATATTGTGTGAGAATGGAGGGCAATAAAAGTGTTTTGGAGCTTATTTTGCGACTTATGCTTGAGAATTTGTATGAGGAAATATTGTAGGTTGAATAGCGTTATACCAAGGCTTTGTGAGGATGAAAACATTCACAAAGGACATCCATTTTGAAAGTGAGGTCTTTCCTGGTGAATTTACAAGTGATTTCAAACAAAAATCACATAGGAGCTATATTGTTACAGATTTTGGTAATTCTTTGTTGGGGTTTCAAGGGAAGTTTAATGAGCAGATTTGAGGGCTCAATAAAACAGAAAAATCTTCCTTATTGTTGGCTGTGCCACTTTGGGAAGGTGGTCATACCATTTATGAGGGGTGTGGGAATTCCTAGACAAAGCGCCTAGGGTTTGAGCAGGGTTTTTGTGGTTTTGGGGGCGACTAAGTGTGATAAACACTCAGAAAACAGATAAAAGGTGGAGCAGCAGGGTTTTGGAGGAGTTTGCAAGCATTTTCAAAGTCACAGGTTGCTGTTCACAGTCCATTTTTAGACCAGTTTTACACAGCAGCAAATGGGTATGTCTGAAATGTCATTTTGAAAGTATTGTAGTCATTTGGATGATGTAAAAAAACTTATTTAACAGCTGTACAACTAAAATGTTATTTCTGAAATATTTAGAAATATATTCCAGCCTGTGGGTGTTGCAAATTGTTTTAAGTTTCCAGTATATTTCATTGCATATTATTTGTTTTTGATACTGTTTCATTATTCCTCTATATTCACAACTCAATCTATAAATATATCAAACACAAGAAAAAAAATAGGGTGCATATTACAATCTTCATATACCATGACCAATGTAGGAGTTGACATGGTTGACTAAGTTTTCAAAGAGCACAAATTTTAGCTTTTGGTGAAGGAATTCATAGATGTAAGTTCATATTTTCATTTTATTTTTGTTCATTTTCTCTATGTTATTTGTTTATTTTTGTTCATACTTAATTATGTTAATGTTTAATAATAATTGCAGTTCACAAAGCTTTTAGTTGTTCTCCTTTGAGTTGTTAACGGTGAGAAGCCTGTGATGGATTGGTTGTATATATAAGGGCATGGATAGGGTCAAGGAAGCTATTAGATCCATCTAGAGTGGAGCTGAGGATACAATATCATTTCATATGGTACATTATTGATTGATATGGCACCATCAACTTCATAGGTCCTCACATGCAACTACCTATTTCTTGAATTTGGCATTCCAATTCTGCTCAAGTTTCAAGACAAATAAGGACGTTTTAAATAGGCTTTGCACAGTCATAGAGTGGATGGTACCTAATTCTCAACAAAAAGCAAAGATCATCTCTAAGATTGAGATTTATGAACTTGTGCGAGGGGACCTATTTGTGCAAGATATATTTAAGGTAACTCAAATGGCATTGTAGCTAGGTAAAGATCTATTAAAAGCAAAATTAGGTTTAAAACTTTTATTTTTTATGTTAATGTTGAATCTTGAAGTTGAACAATGAGATTGATTTTTTTTTCTCATTTCAGATTCATGGTGAGAAAGGTTTGGTGCTAAGGTGACAAATCTTTAGAGGATTGTAATTTGTGTTATGAGCCAACCATCCAGCACTTCAAGATGCAATAACAATTGGAGTATGCTTGGGCATATACACTCCAAGAGACACAAGTTATTGGTGTAAAGGTTGAATCATCTTGTTTACTTTTATTATAACCTTTGCCTGCTTCACAAGGAAATCATGGGCACCGACTTATCTCCCATCACTCTAGAGGAGGTATATCCACAATCAGATTATATCACCAAGTTTGAGGATCCCATGTTCAGTGAAGACAACCTTACATGGGTTGATCAAGTGGATCTACAGACAAAGGCATGTTAGAGAAGGATAAAGCACAAGTAGATCACTTGGATGCTGGTGTCACTAATACATAGTCAGAAATTATAGTTGCATCATCATCGAGAACCTATCTTAGACACCCATGCAAAATTTGATGTATAATTATGGATGTTGGAAGAAGTGATGCAGGCTCCTCTAAGCCATAGTTATACGTTTGGTTTTGATATTTGTTCTGATACCATGGATTTTATAATCTATGAATTTGTATCACTTGACAATATCTAGATATTTAAATACATTGTTTCCTTCAACTAAAATCTGCTTTTGTACTCATGCAATCAATGTATACTTGTGTATGTGATCAAAGTAGCTTCTATATGATTACTTTATTGTGTCTTTAAAGTTTATTTGTTGAAAGGTGCATGATAAAAGATTTCAATACTTTAAAATCTCTATATTTCATGATTTTTTCAATTTGCCAAGTCTTTGTTGAATCTTGACCGAGTTTGAATGTTGAGTTGAAGTCCAAGTCAAAAATCAACTTGTCAAGTTTGATCCATGTCTGAGTCTCGTAACTATGGTGTGAATGCATTGTTCTTGTTTGAACATCAACATTACTATGACAAAGAGGATTGGAGGTGCAACTTGTGGTATAAAGTCACCCAATCAATTGTAGAATGCCCAAACCAAGCACATAGCAGCAGATTGTAACAAATTGCAGATCAATATTAACTAAAGAAAAAGCTTCAGATTTGCTAAAGAAAATCAATAGGATTTAAATCTAATCTCTCTCCAATCCAGCAACCAGATAATAATTATCAATTTCAGTGCCATTTTCTAGCACAATTAATTCTAAAAAGATTTGAAAAAAGCACCAAAAAGGGTGTGCTGTTTTAGCCTAAGAAAAATTGATGAAATGCAATTAGAGCAACTCTTTTAAGGTGCGTGTACTCTTAGGGCCAACCATGCTACACCTAACAGGGCATTCAAGGATTTTAGAGACTAACGTGACATCAAATGAATAGAGTGAAAAAATATCAAAGAGGAGGCTAGAGGACAAAGCAGTTTGAAGGAATTTCTCATCTCGAGCTAGCTTCTCACTTGAAGATTTGGCAGTATTTGTGAATAATGTAACCTTTGAAATAAGTGTGGTTAGTGTATCTAAATTTACTTGTTTTGTAGATAATGTAATCACTGAAATAGGTGTGATTAGTGTATCTACATTGATTTTGTTCTTGTTGTACATTGAAAGAGAGATTTGGTTTCCACCAAACTAGAGGAGGGATATTGACACTCTTAAAAGAGAGTTCTCTCATTGTGTAGGCACTAGAGGAGGTATTTCCACACACTTGGAGGGTGGAATCTCGAAGGAGAGTTGTTCTCTTTTTGTGCATGGAGGTTGGGATTTCTTCTCTCATGTGGTACAAAGGATTTGCGATGTTCAACAATCAAGACATCTATTGATGCGATCAGTTTGGTGTGTGTCAGGTGAGTGGAAGATTTGGAAGAGCCATTTCATCAAATTTCCAAATGAGTTGTTTTGTTTAGTCCATGCAATGTGCCATCCTTTGTTCAGATTGATGTAATAAAGGGGAGAATTTTAGAATATTACAACATTAATTAGTAGATCTTACATAGTATATAAATATTAGAATAGATATTAGTATGTCGGAAATAAATGCTTATTAGAGACTAATAATGTTTTGTTATGCACCATAAGTAGTTGTTGAGTCGGGTAGGGAAGTTAAGCAATTGTATGGAAAAAAATAAAGGCTTTGTAAGGCCAATGTATTGAAATGTAAAAATCAATGAAGAAACCCAAATGTATAATATAGTTTTGATATTGTCAATTATGTGCATCATGGTGTAATAATCTGTGAGTTTGCTCTACAAATTTCAACACTCGTGTGGGTGGGTTATATGATGATGTCATTACAATGTAGTTGTTATCTTTGTTAGGCTTGGATATTTGTCATTAATTTTGTGATCCAATGATCTACATGAGCTATAATTGTAAGCTTATTTCAATATTTAAAAAAAAAACATTTTTATTTTTTGCTACTATGAATGCCTTGGCATCCTCAAGATGATTGAGGGATGCCTCAACATCCCTTGGTCCCCCCAAAAGGAAATTTATCAAGGGACATCCCCACTCTATAGGGGTGTCCCAAGGAAGGTCACCTATTATGGCCCAAGCATCAATGGCAAATGAATATTTGACTGGTTTTAGAGATACAAAAATCCAGGAATACATCCCTTTGCAGCTGTTCTAAAGAACACAAATGTAATGAAGCAATTTTGATGCCATGTTCTTTATTTTTCCTCTTCAAGATGGATCAGTCATGAATTTTATTCTAAAATGTCCTTGTTTTGAGATACCCATCCTGCTTAGAAGAAGAATATCTCTAGCATGAAAGCTTGAGACATTCTGGCTGATGAATGGATGGGAGCTCTTTTGACCATGATCAGCCAAGTGAATGAATTGAGTGGTTGTTCCCTGCTTCTGACCAGACCCGGTGCTATGATTTATGAGAGATCCGTCGCTTCAACTCCACGAGACCAAATGAGCCAAACACCCTGCCTGGCTGAGGTGGCTACTGCAGCCCTTGGCCAGTGGGGATCTATGACCATCTGCAGTTACCTAATGAGTAATGATTTAGAGCGACTAAGCAAAGATTCCATAATAGAGCCTGCTTTTCCAAAGCCGAACTGAAAGTTTTGGCGCGAGCAAACAAAACTATATTGCATCCCCTAAATGCAAAGATATGAGCTCGATTTCAAGAGACTTCAACCGAATTTTACCTAGCCTCACGCCGGACAACCTCAGTAAAATTGGTGCAATCTTCAAAGGGGATAGCAAGAGATGTTCAAATTATAATTTAGCATATGTACACCATCAAAACGACGCATATAAGTACACAAATCACAATCGAAGTTAAACTCAAGATAATTTCCAGTCGACCACGCAAGGCGAACTTATCATCAACAAGCCACTAGTGGTATGGAATGAAAAGAAGCTACCTCAATAAAACACCACACATCAAAGGAAACTACTTGCATGAAATGAGAATTAAGCTACTTGGATCCGAAAGGAAGAAGAGACCTTGCTAGCTATTCATGACAAGACGAATTCCACCATCAATGAAAAGATCTATTATCATGAAAGTGTTACACAACAATCTCCACAAAAGTTTTCAAAGGGAAAACTTTCTTTCTTCTCCACACTAAGCAAAATATCTACTATGCTCTACTCTCCAATCTCTAGCTCTAAAGCTAATGTCTGATATCTACTTCTAATCTTCTAATGAATTACAAATGAGGGGGACTCCCCCTTTTATAGATAGCCCGGTCCCAAAAGACGGCTAGGGTTACAATCAATAGAGTGGCTAAAATCATGCCACCTCAGCCCTAACCCTAAAAACTGCCAGAATGGGGAGTGGTGTAATAAATGAACAAAGATTCCCACTCACTCCCAAAAATAGTAAAGGCAATAAATGCCCACAATCAGTCCTCTAGAAGATCCTCGTCCAGTAGTGCGTTCCCATTTGCCTTCTCTCTGGCTGCGAACTCAACGAATCTGCCAAGTACAGCCTCAACCTCCTGAACTGAAATGGGTGGAATACAATCTAACTGAAACTCCAATACTGTGACTGAATGTTCATGCCTTGTACAAGATTTTCTCCAAGCAACTAAAGAATCCTGCGTGTTCTGGATCAAAGTGGAGAAAGTAGAAGTGTTCTCGAAATCATCTTGTACGAAGGTCTTCACCTCTGAAAAGAAAGGCACCAGCCTACCCCTCAAATTATCAACATTAACTTCATCCGGATTCAATCGCCTAGCAAATATGGCCTCAAAAGTGTTCTGAACTCCAAGCAACATTGATGAATGACACCTTCATCAATCAGCAACCGCAACGGAACATGCCTCAATGCCTCAAGACGCTGGATTACTTTACTCTGAAAAATAGAAGCATCACCCCAAGCATGATCAACTGCCTCCATCCGTGCCAAAATACTTGAGGCTTGCTGAAAAGCAAAAGCAAGGTCCTCCATAAACTTCTCTGTCTTAGCACGAACCCCTGTGACCCACTTGTCTGCTTCCTGTGTCATTTTTCCTAACTCCATCAAGCCACTGATTGACTCTCTAGGTATCTCCACTGGAGGCTCTATTACTGGAATCCCCTGCCCTCGAGAACGAGACAACTGTTGTACATATCCAATCAAGGCCTTGTGTTCTCTTTTCAACTTCTTATACTTTCCTTCCTTCTTGAATAACCTATCTTTGAGGGTGAGGTAGGAGTTATCACACTCCTCTACAATCTGTGCACCAGTGGGGCGTCCTAAATCCAAAGTTGTGACCACATAATTCTCAGGTACTGCTTCATCTCAGTCACAATCAACCTGTGGCACGGCAACGTGAAGGGTGCGAGAGCCATCCTCATCAGTTGATATCTTTGAAAACTTTCGTGCTCTCTTCTTCTGTGGAGGTGCACTGATCCTATTTAAGAACTCTTCCATTTCAACTGCTGGATTAATCTCCTCGCTGGGGCTTCTCCTCATCCTATCCCTGAGCCAATCAGGTACTGTATACTGTATATCAAAGGGCTGCTGCTCTTGTGCCTCTACTTCTCTAACTTGCTCAACCTCTATATCATTCTGGTGAGGCTCATCGTCCTCAAGTGGCTGAGTGTCTCCTGAAAATATATCATCATCATCATTCATAGCCGCCTCTAACTCCTGCTGAAATTGAGGGTCAGTAATAGTCCCCTCATCATCTTGCTGATCAGCCCTAATAGGTGCGTTGACACTCTGGCCAACTGACTCTCTCCGTGGAGGTTGATTATTATCTTGTACTACTTGCACCTGATTCAATGCATTCCTCTGATCAGCAAATAAAGAGACCTCCTGGATACTTGGAGAACGTGTCTCCAATGGCGTGGGCAATGCAACTCGTGGAGGCTCAGGCTGAGTAGGCTCCTGTCGAACTAACTCTTTCTTTTTGGACTCTGGACCTCGTGTGATCTGTTTCTTTCTGCCTGTGGTGGGTGTCCTGTGATCTCCCATCAAATTGTAAGTCAAAGCAATTGACCTACTCTTCAACCTGTTCACACGCCTATCAACCCATGCCCTAGTGAATGTCAGGACCGGGATAGACAGTGTGTCGAAATCTGCAACCTCTGGTTCTAACCAATCCGAGAGCGGAAGTGGAGTATCCCTCACTGCTGCATAATCAGGATGGACAACGTCCATATCCTCATTGACCTGGTCTGGAACCGGAACAACTTCACACTCCTTGATCAAAGTAATTGGCAACCGAGAGAACATCCTTTTCCTGACTTCAATCTCATCTGATGCATCAGCCCAGTAATCCTCAATATTTGCTTTATGTTTAAATTCTTCTGACAGTACCCATTTGATGTTGTGATGTGGATCATAGTGCTGTCGGTTGGTGTGATATGAGAAATGATAAAATTGAAGCTCGCTCTCAGCTTCTCTGGCTGCCTGTATTGAAGGACACACTTCATCTGAGTTGCCCATGACAATTGGGAATTCAATACCTCCCTTCTTCTTTTGAATCTTATCGTAGGCAAGCAATTGCCTAGATATCTCTAGCATCAACATTCTATCGGTTGGGTACTTAGGCAGCCTATACGGATATGATGAAAAACCTTGCAGCCTTATGTAAGAAAATTTCGGAAATTGTATGAACCAGCACCCATACCTTTCAATCAACTCCTAGGCCTCCCTCGAGATTCTGTGGTGTAACCGTTCCTGAAGCAATCTTGTGATATGCATGGTGAAGGCGTCATTGACACGCTTGTAGTGAGTGGTACTCGCCAGGTGCAACTGCGGACAAGCATCATGGATTTTGAACTGGTGAGAGCCACAACCGACAGGTTCCTTGTAAGAAATTCCCCTATACTTCGTCATACGAGCCAGCATATAGATGATGTAAGAGCTCATGTAAAACGTCTTTGTCCTTCTCAGGCTCAGGAGCTGCTTGTGCAAGTTGTCACTGATCATCACAGCCCAGTTGACGTAATCTTTCCCTTCCAGCACGAGGTTGATGTAATAAAACATCCAAGGCTCGAAAATAAAGGACTGTGGGCAACCACCAACTCTGCTCAGCATCATAATGAGATCGCAGTACTCCTGCTTCAAGTCATCCGCTATGATTTGCTTTGGCAGCTTCGTACGAGAAGGCTTGGGAGTGCTCATCCAGTGAGTGTTAATTGTCTCCGTGCATCTCTTGAATGCAGAAGCGTACATTCGCTCAGCTCGCTCTCTGGATTTGTAAACCATATTTCTGTGCACCGGGATCTCGAAAGCTTCACCAATGGCAGCAGGAGTAAAATTGGCTAGCACTTGGCCATCTGGTGACATGATCGATCTGTGATCCTTCTCATAATAATTGGTGCACTCCATCATCAGCTCCGAACACTGAATGGCTGGTGGGAAACCAGCAGCTGCATATAATCCGCTTCGAACAATATTGTGCAAAGTAGTTGAAGGCCGATGACTCCCAATCCCTAGCATTCTGCTTTTGAAGGCCTCAAGGTTGACGGAGCCCAAGTTGGTGTCTGTCAGCTTGCCCAACTTCAAAATGAACTTTGATTCTGGCATGAATGTTTTGCTCAGCTTCTTGATCACAGCCTGTCTGGATGCACCATTGTTATCCTTGCCAGTCGCCCTTGCCTCAGCCATCTGCAAAACAACAAACATTCATCAGCAAATTAATTTATAAAACAAATAAGACATAGTGTAGGGGCTGCAGTCGACTTCAAGAACTTGAGAAGCTGCAATAACTTTTCTTTTTCGCAAACCTCAGCTTCTTCTTCAGTAAATTCGAGCTTCAACACTTAGAAAAAGTTTCTAAGTAAACTTCAATGACTTCACTACTTTCAATAACTCCAATCAGCAATCAGCAAGTTCGCACTTCCTTAAATCAGCAAGCTTACACCTTGGTAAATTCGTATTTCTTATTTGGCAAGTGTGCACTTCACAAGCAACTTTGAATTCACACTTCTTCATTCAACAAGTTTGCATCCTTTAAACTCTCAGCAATTCCTTGCTTCAAGGCGTCCTTCTTAGCACTGGTAACTTCAACTCTCAGCAACAAATCAAGCTCCAGCAATCAGCAAGTGCGTACCTTTTGGTTTCAGCAATATTTCGAACTTTCAACACTTGCATTGGCAACTCAAGGCGTCCTTCTCCAGAAGTCTCAGCAATTTCAATTTTGAACTTCAGCAAACTCCAATTCTCAACAAAATTTCGAACTCTTCAAGCTTCAGCAACAAACTTCAGAGCAAATTCAACTTCTTCAACTGTGAAAAATAAGTGAGAAACTTCTTCATTTTATAGCCAAAAATCGAATTCTAGAAGGAGCCAAATATAGCCAGTGCATTTAATTTCCACTACTTCACTCCAAGAATTCGAATTTTCCCTCTCTGATATTCCTGACACTTGTCTCTCGAAGTCAGGAATCTTGTTCTTCTAGAAACTTGACTTTGACTGGCATCTTTGAATTTATTTTCGAAAAATTTAGTTTAAATTCATCTTTTTTAATTCACCAGCCAGAACTCTGTCACTTGAATTCGAATTTAACTTCTCATCAGCTCTGGAAAATTTATCATCGAAGAATTCAATCAAAATCATCTAGGCAACTCATCTCGAATTCATCATTCAAATCACTTTCTTGTCAAGAGCCGTTTTATTCAAATTTGCCTTAAAGAATTTTAAATTTTCCTTAGGAGAATTCACAATTTGAGCACTGATTAAATTCTTCACTGAGAAAGTGTTGGCGAAGTGCGGAAGACATGGAAATCCATCTATCATCGCAAATGTTCAGTACCCAGAAGAGAATTTTCTTCAGAACACTTCGAATCCATGGGTACCCAACGAACGGGTTCATTTAATTTTTTTTAAAAAATTTTGAACCTTAGAAAATATTATTCTATCAAATTAAATCCATTCTTCGCCTGTGATCATCCTGTGTTGCTCCAACTTGAGAAATTTTATCAATCCATCTGCATTATCATCATTCTCTGACTTCACCACTGAGAAAATTTGCTAGTGTTCTAAGAAGAAAATTCATCACCTTGAGTTCTAGGCATATTTTCTAAGGAAGAAAATACTTGCCTTAGAAAATATTTTAAATCATCTTGCACTTTGAGAATTTGCCTTAGAAAATTTTTATTCGTTTGCCAGTGAGAAAAACATCAACTTCACTTAGAAAAATTATATTCATGAAGGCGCCTAGCACATTTTATTTCTCACACACCACTTTGTACTTTACTTCACACTTGAAAAATATTCATTTGAAATTCCAACGCCTTAGCAATATTTTATTTTTTACTTACTCAACACTTTAGGCGTATAGCATACTTGGGAAAATCACGCCTTAGCATTTTATCTTCACCACCTCACACATATCACATTGGGCGCATTTAGGACTTGGAGGAAAATACGCCTTCATTCACCCTTCCTTCACCACGCCTTAGAGCATTTTCAACACTTTTTTACCCTAGTTACCACCTTATCTTTACTTTTACAACCTTAACTTGGGCGCATTTAGGCATGCAAGGAGGATGACTCTTCAACTTCACTTTTTTTTTGTCTCTACTTGACCTCTTTTGGGCGCATTTAGGCATGTATGAGGGATAAGAAATGTTGACTTGTTGACTTGTTTTTATCTTGGGCGCATTTTCATGTAGGTGAAGGATGAAACTTATAACCACGCCTTGGAGTGACCCTTCACCTCCCTTGTTTTGTCTTGACATGCATGCTTTTGGGCGCATTTGGCCTATGGAGAAGGATAAATTTGTTTTGACCACTTTGACTCTCTTGCAATTTGGGCGCATTTTACCCCTTGAGGATGATGGGCGCATTCTGAGGGGTGAGGAGGACGAGTTCAATACTTAGAAAAATTTTCAGCTTCCATGAGTTTCCCTTGGGCACATTTTGCTATGCCTATAGGATAAAAAGTGTTGACTTTCATTGACCATTTGCATTTTGGGCGCATTTTGGCCTGTGTGGTGGACGAGTTCAACACTCAAAAATTCTTCCATGCCTCTCCATCAACTTGGGCGCATTTTGCCATGGCTGCAGGATGAAGTTCCAGACTTAGGATTTTTTTTTTTTCGCCAATTTTCATGCCCTGCTATTTATAGTAAGCCCCCTGATTTTGCATCTCTGAAGTTCAGAACGACTTGAAATTTTGAACACTGCATCCTCATAACCTTGTTGTCCTGTCGACATTGCTATTTTTAGTTGGCCTGCTATTTTAGCCCATTTCTGAAGGTGATTTATTATAAATAGTAACTGCTTATTTCTGATAGCTCCACTGCTCCGATTAACTGAAATTTGAATGACGCGCTCCTCACCACGCGACCTGTCTGTCGACATCAACGCATGCACTTGACTTGCTATTTTTAGCCTGTTTCCAAATTGACTTACTATAAATAGTAAGTGCTCCGTTTGACTTGAAATTTTACCAGCAGATAGCCTGAAGGATGCTGATCGCAGTGGTTTACACCGGTTTTCGAAAATTCTGACTTTTAACCCCTCTTTTCCAGGCTCCGAAACCTAATCGCTGCATGTGTATCAAATGATCTCTGTTTGTCCTCGTTTCGTTGCATTGCGATCAGCTCGTGATTCTGAACTGGGAAGCTGCCGGACACACGCTAAAAATAGTAAGTTCCTTCGAGTGATTATCTCCATTTGCATGTCACATCATTGCGTAGCTCTCGAAAAACCCATAAGGAATATGTCGACATGCAAAAGAAACCGACATGCAAACCCTAAAAATAGCCTCGGAAGGTTGAATTGAAAGTTGTCGTCTCGTTTTGCATGTTACATCATCGCGAAGGTCTTTGAAAACCGAAGGAATACCCGGACATGCAAAGAAAAACTCGCATCCGAGTCCTAAAATTTGCTCCGGAAGTTGGACTGCTAAAATAGTAAGTTGTCTGTTTCAGCTTAAATTTTGCACATGAGCAACTTGATGTACTCTGAATGCCGTGTGACTGTCGGGATTTCAAAAACGCTGACCGATTACTTGTAACTGCACACTTACTAAAAATAGTAAGTACCTCAGAATCTGGTGAAAACTTGTTGAGAGCTTGCAGGAAGCACACTGACAACAAAGTTAAGCCCAATTTTCAATTCATTCACCCTATTCGACCTCGGACTGACCAGGAAAGATGAAACCCTAATTTTCAGACTTGGTCAATTTTACGCTTAAGCTCAGAGACGGGCACAATCCTCGAAAGGCAGACATCAGAAAAGAGACAGAGAAGGAGAGAGAGAGAAAACCCAAGCCAAAAGACCAGAATGGAGCAAAATTAGGGGGTCCCCATCTTGAATGGGGCGATGTGTGAAAAGGTCACAACACTAGCAAGGATAAGTTTACTCAAGTCACTAGCAGTCACTAAAAACATACTCAATAAGCAAATGTGTTGCATTGTTAAGATGAATTCTGTATGTTTGGAAATGGCTCATATTTCCCATATTGGATCTAGGAGTAAAGCTCATCCAAAGAGGAAAACACTGCAGCAAGTTTTAGGGAAAAAACCTATACTTTGGTGGAACCAAATGTTGAAAATTCTTAGATATTCATCTCTCTCTCAAAAGTTATGCAATTTAAAAAAAAATGGCACATTGCACGTCCATATGCAAAAGTTATTTCCGGAAAATAGGATATAAGAAAGCATCCAAAGAAGTGAATGCCCCACTTTGTTTTTACTTTTTTCCTACTTTGTGCCTTCCCAAGAGGAGAGGAATGTCCCACTTTGTCCTGTCCATCAAAAGGAGATGAAAAATCACACTTTGTATCTTTATTTCCAGGAGGAGATGAAAAGTCACACTTTGTCTTTTCATTTCTTAAGGCAATAAGCACCTATTTAAATACATGAAGAGTATGGTTCTAAATGCTTAATCATTTGTTAGATAAAAAAGGAGAAAATTGATGATTCTCTCTTAGAAGTAAAAATTTGAAGTAGAAGGGCTTGAAAGGGATTGTAATTTACTACTGTACTTGTCCATTTGATCAATATTCTCTTATAGAAGAGCAATTGCCTCTACCAACTAGGTTTTTCACCCCTTAAAATAGTTTTCCCAGGATAAAATTCTTGTGTTTATGTTTCTTCTTTTCATTTTAGCACACCATTTCTTTGTGAACAGCTCTTTTATTCCTCCCAATTAACACTGTCATTTAGATGTCCAAGTAGAATAGTAATTTATTTGCCTTATTCCTTAGGCTTTAACTATTTTTGGTAGAAATTACAGATCACTTATACATCATCATATGATTGAATATATCTCAAGATTCTTCACTCCTAAAATCAATAGACTGTACAGAAACAGGTCAGACATATTTCTGCTTCTGTATATGTTTGATTCTTTTGCTGCCCATAACTGTCTACCATACCCACATATTGCACTAACATTTTTTACTTCTGATGGAAATAATAAGGTCTATTGATATAAATATTTATGAAATAAGCAGCTATGTGGTGCAGGAGCACCTAGTTTACTAGTTGCCTCCCATAGGCAAATTTTTGTCTAAATTGAATGTCCATTTGTAAATTCATGTAAAGGTCATATAAAGACCTACTTCATTGTATTTAAGGTCCTAAGTTGGTCACTAGGGGGTCGGTGAAGTTAAATTTGTAAAAAACCTTTGTTGTTGAGTTGTCAAAATGCAAAATATACAAGAATGTAAAAGTATACAAAAAGACAAAGTACAAGAAGTGAAGAGCCACCTCGTTGGAAAAGGTAGTTAACTAGTTGAAGTTGAAGGGGCAGTTGTTTCTGATGATTCAAACATCTTTATAAAGCCTTGGTAAGGCGAGCAAGTGACAGAAGTTGTAATCTTGAACAAATTTTTTGAATAAACACACTGTTCTCTGCAACAGCAGAGTTCCCTTTGAGTTTTTCAAGTTTATTTTGATCTACACAGTAGACTTTAGGCTTTAATTACATTCTACTTTCTCAGTCTTGGGTGTTAGACCCTATTTGATAATCATTTGAAGGCATTTAATAAAGTTTGGAGTGTTTGAGAACACAATCTCAAGAAACTGTGTGAAACCCTCAACTAAGGGTTTGAGAGTCATTTAGGAAGTCCAGAGCCCCATCCCACCGATATAAGCCTACTAGAATGATGGGATGGGATAAGTAAAGTGTTTTTATGTAAATCTATTGTGTGAATGTGTGTGCAGAGGCAGGGAAGGCGAGATCATGGAGTTATTGTTGCTGCTCACTTAGATTTTCTGAGTTTTACCATGGGAATAGGTGGCTACAAAGTCAAATATGTTTTGAAAGCTTTGAAAATGGATGAGAGACTGTTTGTTTGCATTGGGCAGACATAAACAGATGTGTTTGAAGTGATTCTAAGGTGGCAGAAGGTTTGGAGTCAACAAAGCCAATAAACCCTCATTGTAGGGCTTGTATTGTGCTTGTAATAAGGGTTTGTGTGTTGTAACATCTAGAAAGGCTTAAGGAGATAAAAACTTGTGGATTCTTATGTTTTTGCACATGACTTAAGACTGTTTCTGGTTATTGAGTGAATTGGAGTTGATTTGTTGTTGGTTGTTTCACAAAAGTGGCCTAATTGTGTGCACTTCCAGCAGTACAGTCCTAATTTTGAACATTCCTTCCAAAAGCAAGTGCTATGGATTTTAAGGTATGTTGAAATAGGTCAAAATGGGTCCCAAGATATGCTTTTGGTCTGTGGTGATTCAAAGAGGTTTTAGTGAAGTACCCATTTTTGTTGACTTGGTGTGCTACAAGGGTTTCGGTCTGTATTGGTTAAAAGGTGTAACTCAGTGAATGCAGAGATTTTAGTGATTTATTTTGTGTTGAAACAATCTAAAAGGTGTTGATAAATGTGGCCAAGCATTTGGAAGAGGTTTAGATGTTAACCTAAAAGTTTTGATGGTTTGAGCTTCTTGAACCCTAAGTGAAAGAAAGGTGTTTGACTACTACAGAATGCAAATCTGGAAAAACAGAGATATAAATGCTTGATTTTGTGTTGTGACTGTCTAAGGGATGATCTTAAGGGTGTAATGGGAATTGGTAACTGTTTTGTAGTATGAATGAATGAATTGATGTTATTTTGCTTTGTAAACACAAGTTGGGACAAAGAGGAATATATTGCAAATTGTGTATTGGTTTGATACAGAGATTTTACAACAGGGTTTTGCTTTGGTTCTGCTCATTTGATGATGGACCTGATAAAGGTTAACTGACAGGTTGATGATTGTCGTAACATAAAGTGAAACAAAAGTGATCTTGATGGAATAGGGATGTCTTGTGTCTTGAGTTTCTTGAAGAAAGGTTTGGGGTAAGTAGGGTGAGTTGCCTGATTGGAGGAAAACAGAGTTCCTGAAAGTATTTTGTTTTAGAGTAGTTAAAAGAGTGTTGGTAGAGATGTTTTAAGTCTGATACAAAGGTGGAATGCTGGTGGAAGTGTTTTGTCTTGTTGGTACTACGTGATTTTCAAATGAAAGAGTGTGATTTTGGTATAAAGATAAAGCAATTTTAGTTACTTGTTCAATTTGATCTTCTCCTGATTCAATTGGGTCAGATGTACCCTGTGTTTGTGTGATTTGGAAATCTGATATTGCATCACTATGAATGCTTCAGTTAAAATTTCTACTGTGAAACCTTTCGTTTAATCTGCATTTTCAGTTTAAGGGACATAATTAGGGAAAATTTTATTTGCTTGCAAAGAACAATAACTTCAGTATCTTGTAAATTTTAAAACTGAATACTGTCGGAAACCTGAAGATCACTGAAGCTTCCTTGGAATACAACATGTTTTGGATACAAACATGGAAACAATATATGCCATAGAAAGTGTGTTTCCTCTAGTAGCAAAATGAGGTCCAATAAGAAACTGTACTTAGTTGAATTATTGACCTTCCTAAGGCCAATATTAATGTTGAAGCTTTGATTAGACAAAATCTACTCAGTTTACATTTGGAAATAGACTTTTTTAGCAAACAACTTTACTCGACATATACAGTTTTCTAAAATAAAATAAAATCCCTTTCTAATATCACTGACCAAAGATATGAAACCTTTTATCAGCTTCAGGGTGAATGAAACTTCAAGGACCTGTTGCTAATAGAGCTTATTCAAGAAAGCTGCTTCTTGATCAATGAAAATTCTTCCTTAAACTAGAGAAATATTTTATTCACCTATACTGTGAAGGGAGAATGTTAAGATCTTGCAGTCTGTAGAAACATACTTGTAGCCATTGCATGACAGACGGTAAGCAAAGTCTCTTGTCCCGGAATCTTCAAACCCAAATACATCGCTTAACAAAAGCACTGCTGCCCCATTATTGTTTTTTACAGCCTTTAATAGATAAGCATTGAAACTGTCATCTTCTTCTCCTAAAAGAAGCTCAAGGCCATTGACTAATTCACAAACTTCTTCATCACTCTCTTCCTCAGACTCTACTTGGTTATCTGAAGTGCTGTTTACTGCATATTTTGCGGACTGCACATATTTTATTTGATATTGTCTGGTAAACCTGTTTTGCAGGATGACTGTAAATATCCACTAATTAGAAACTTTGAACTTCCAAAATCCTGTTTAAGGTGATTTTCAGTGAAATTAAAAAATATACATAATACATCATGAAGCAACCGAGCAATGAAGGATGTCACTGACTAAATTGAAAACGAAAAATGAGATTCATTACATAAAATTAATTGAACAACTAATGGAGGACTCCTCTGACCATATTAATCACATTATTGTTAATGAAATTGATGCATTTATATATCATCACTAACCAAATTCTTTGGCAGATTATTTCCCACTGTATAAGTCAGCATTTGGAAATTGCAGGAATTTCATTTTAAAGGTTACAATAATTGAAAATAAAAAATGAACCATGGACACCTTACAATAAAAAGTCCCATTGCATGTCTTCTATACATTGCATCACATTACATCTTGTACGATGGTTTTGGTATAACAAAACCCATTTTATTATTTCCCACTGTATAAGTCAGCATTTGGAAATTGCAGGAATTTCATTTTAAAGGTTACAATAATTGAAAAACAAAAATGAACCATGGACACCTTACAATAAAAAGTCCCATTGCATGTCTTCTATACATTGCATCACATTACATCTTGTACGATGGTTTTGGTATAACAAAACCCATTTTAGTTTCACATCAGTTTGATGAGATGATTATTGGCCAAGCATAACACGAATGCTTAAAATTAACCTTTAAGAAGATATGATATTGTTATTATCAACACTTAACATTAACCTTTTGTTGGTTGTTTTTCTTGCAAACCAGGTTGGTTTCCTATTCTACCTATGGAGTAGCCAACTCCAATCAAGGGCAGCTCGGAGGACCTGGACCAACTGACAAGATCAAAAGATCTTCTGCACTTTAGGGTCTGCAGAACCAGGGCGGGTTTACCCACACAATGCCTCAAAGAAGACCAGACATTGTTTTTTATAGCAGATAACTCCTGATGTCAAGCGTTGAGGACCTCAAATGGGGCTAGATTCTCAGTAGCTCAACCTTGAAGCAACCAGGAGGTAGGGCAAGAACTAAATAAGGATATTCAATGATTTATAAATTGTTTTTTGAGAGGAACCAGGCTGCAAACAGATCAGTGCCTAATCCAGGGTCATGGAGTCACACACAAAAGATGGAATTCATCTGCAAACAAGACTCAATCAGTGGATTTTGTTTTGCTAATGCCTTACATCAGCTATCAGTGCCTTACACTAACAATCCGGCTCTTGTATCAACCAGACTCTTCTTACAAAATCCAACCTGCAAACAAGTAATCACTACTATCTATTCAAAGGATTTAACTGCTCCCTTGAAGCAGACCTATCAACAAATAACACAGTCCCATGAAGTATGAGAAGATGAACAAAAACACCTTATGCATTTATTCAAATGATTAAAAGCCTACAAATGTGGAGACAATCTGATGATATGCATGAAAGATAAGCATCTTCATGTATTCCTGCTTAACTGATTGCATTTACAGAGGAATTCAACATTACAATTTACAGACTCAAAAATGACCTAAGACCGAACCCTAATCTATCCCAGGCTAATCCCAGAACTCAGAAAAATGGAACTGAACCAAGGGAACCAAACCCAAGGGACCGAACCCTAGGGAGCAAACCCAAGGAGCCGAACCCTTCACACTGGCCATGAAATCTCCCTTTATAGGAACAGGGAGAGCAACAAGCAATCGGCTAGGGTGACTTTACATGTCATCAGGTGACTAGGACAAACCCTAAACAGCACGCAGGCCACATCACCAGTCCACCACCAACATCAGGACTACATTGAATGTTCACGACAAGTGAATCCATGAGAAAGCTCAATGCAGATCCGATCAGGTCAAATCAGGCAGGACAGACATGGGCGACCCTGGCGACCAGAACAAGTCTGTCAGCCAACATCAAATCAGCCCAAGAATCTGCGTGCCCATACCTCTAAACATGCCATCCCGTTCTCAGAGTCGCCATGAATGCAAATTCGGCGAATCCAGCGACCCTCCATCTACCGCCATCAAGTCTCAGTTCTCAGGTCTTCGCGCGCAAACACCTTCGAAACCCTTATCGCGCGAAAATGAATATCGGTTGTCGATCAACAGTGATCGGGCGGTTGTCTTTTAAAATCTTCATTAGCCGTTGAACCAGGCCACCACATATGATTCCTGCGCCCACCGTTGATTAGATGTCAGTCATCCGGGGACTGTCGATCTCCGTTTAAATGTACGCACTGCGGCGCGAGTTCGAAGGTGGGGTCCATGTGACATGTGGCGGGCGGACGCTCTCCTCGCAGAGCATAAAGATCAGGCAAGACAAAGCGGTGTCGGGAAGACCTCCAGGCGACAAAAACAGTTACACCGAAGTCACCGGGCATATCGGCCAAACAGAAGGAACTCGGGGAGACGTCTGGCCAAAGAGAACATGTTATATCGAGGGGCCAACACAATCGGTGAGACAGGCAATGGTCGGGGAGACATCTCCTCGAAGAAAATAACTCTCACTGAAGAGCCTTTGAAAGAAACCCCCTATGCGATGTCGCTGTGACTTTATGTTTCTTTCGCCAATGCAACCTTCTCCGTTATGAATGTCGCTATAGCATACTGTCATTGGGGAAACCTCATGTAGAATATATTGTGTCATACCGAGAGCCCTTCATTCACTCGGAGTCGCTGAGACAATCAAAACCTCTCACCGAAAGTCTCTCTCGGTCTTAATCGCCAAGACCTGACGGGTTCGCCGAGACTCTACAACGAAACCACGAGTCATACCGAGAGCATGGCGGGGTCGGCGTAACAAAACGAAGTCGGCCAGACTGCAAGACTTCATAGCGAAGAGAAGCCAACGCTCGCCCAGAGGTCTCCTCGCTCGGTGAGATGTCACGGCGAAAAGAAATGTCTCGCCGACTGAAAACCTTAGTCAGCAATTCGGCGGACCGGACTAGGAAAGCATTTCACGGTAACCATCAGGTAACTTTTTCATCATGGCCGTTGATTATCAACACGTGCACAAAGGAAGTCATATTAGTAGCTCAGCCGTTAACTTGGGAGGACTTCAACGTTGGGGAAAGTCACACCGAGAACCAAAGGGGGCCACCACAGTCGGCAAGACAAGCCAGGGTCGCCAAGATGTTAGCCCGAGGACCAAAAGTCACGCCGAAGAGAAAGACAGGCGGAAAGGGAACCAGACCGAGGTGGAGTCGGAGCCGGAGTGGGGAACAAAAAGGAACAAAAGAGACCGGGACTGAAAACCATCCTGCCCCCGCCTCCGCAAAAGACCACGGAGGCGGAGCCGGAACCAAAACAAAACCAAAAAGCCGCAGGGGCGGAGACAAAAAAGGAAAACCAGCGCAAGCGGAGCCGGGGCCGGAACGAAACCAGAAAGCGAAACACGAGCAAGGTTCCGAAACCGGTTTCCATTCCGATCCCGCCTCCGCCAGAGGAAACAAAAGCCGAAAGGAAAAGCAAAGGCGCGGAACCGGAGGCGGAATGAAACCTGAAAGAGGAGCAAAAGGCAAAATCCTGATCCTGATTTCACTCCGATCCCGCCTCCGCCAAACAAGGAAAAACACAAGGCAAGGAAGAAAAGGAAAATCTGGCCACCAGAGACATGAACACTTAGCACGCTGAGCTCAACCCTAATGGGAGCCCATTTACCCCATGTGCCAAAAAGATAGAAAAATCCCAAGCTAAAGATTTGTCAGGGAAATCAAAAGCAAACAACTGGAAAATGAGAGACAACCAAAATAGGCACTAACACCTTCAAAAATATATGACAATGTCAATATCAACACTTAACATTGAACTTTAGAAAGGACACTTATTCTCGAAATAAAATCAATGCAAGTGGTAGCCTTAACTGGGGCTTGATTATCCCCATTTGCACAGCATATTGAATCAAACTCTCATTTTCAGTGGAAAATGGAAAAAATTAGTGAATGTTCATAAGAATGGAGCTTTGATACGATTTGATTAAATAGTCAAGAATGGAAACCTAAGGTCAATAGTAAGTCAGTTCTTATGCATGTTTCACCTGAACTGTTTTATTAAACTATATTTTCCATTGGTAGCATCAATGATCCAGAATTTTATTGCACGGCAAGTATTAAATGCAATCACAGGTGTAGACACTTTGTTGGGTGAATTTTTCAGGCATTCAGCTTTAACCAGTTTTTATTACCACATGAAAAAGTTCAACCAGTTCAGAAAACTTTGAATACAACATTGGTCTACCTTTAAGACTTTGCTTCTGATGAAATAAAAGATAACTGTAAAGGCTTGACTTTCTTTTTGGTTTTTCAATTGGCTATTGCTGTGAAAGATGTTTTGATAGATGCAAAACTCAGACTTGGAAATAGCTTGGAAAGATGAAGAGTGAGAATTGACTAGGGTTCAGCAAAAATCTTGGAAATATCTTTGCAAAGAGTCTGCTGAATAGTAATACCAACCCAAACACTCTAACTTAGACTAACCATGAAATTTTACTATAATTTTTTACATCTATCTTCATAGTTTTTTAAATCTCTGTAATGAATTGTAAAGTGTTAATTCATTTTCACAAGGTCAAACATAAGATTTTCAAGGAAATGCATTCTGCAAGACCCAAGATGTCATGTCCCCTTCTCAGTGACATCTCTCGGAGCACAAGATTAGCCTATCATACGACCCTCGTAGGCTGATAGACTGGATAGAGGGTCATGTTGGAGCTTGGCTCAGCTTCAGTTGGCAGAGTTTGATCAGTAGGCTTTCGTTTGGGGCTCGCTCGGACACTTTTTGCAGAAGTTGCTATTTTTAGCAGTTCTTGGCAGTCAGCGTGGGACCCCTGCTATTTTTAGCAGTATGGATTTGACAGTATTCAGAATCACTTCAGTGTTCGTCAGCTTCAGACGGATCAGGCATCGGATGAGTAATGAGAGAGATATTAATATTTAATTGAATTAATTAAATATTAATTAAATGGAGATTATAATATAAAGTTATAATATTTAATTATAACTTAAGTGATTTCTGTTAAGGGGGTCGCCATCATCAGAAGGGGCCAATTGACAATTATATTTTATAATCAAAAATTACTGCTGAGACTATTGAAATAATAATAAATTATTCAAGTCGAATTTTAATGAACCCTATTATTGTGGAATTCGCACTTTTGAGGGTATTAAGTAGTTTGCCTTGGGATTCGAGCCATTATGCATATTGTGAATTGAAAATTGATCAACTTTGGTCTGAGCAAGAAGCTTTAGGGTTTCAGTCTCGAAATTCATTGGGGAACAAGCCATCTCCATTGAAGCAGTTCAGAGGGTGTGAAATAACACCTGATCTATTGCAGCTGAGAGATTTCTTCATTCAGGAGGAATCACAGAACTTCAGAGATATTTATATTCAGGGTTTTCAGAGAAGTTTTTTATCCAGAAGACAACATGCTATCTAGGCGCATATATTCTTCATATCCAGAGATTCTTGAAGAGCCGTACTTTGTTGTTTGCTGCTGCTGTTTACCAGGCCATACCATTCTGTACCTGGCCGTACCATATCAGCAAAGTCGTCTTTTTGTTTCCAGAGCACAACGCCTTCCTTCTTCATCATTAGACTTCATCAGAGGAGGCGCAAATATCAAGGATGTCTGTGTGTCGCATCTGGCAGAGGAGAAAGAGCTTTCATCATTGCAACCGTACCATTCCAGCAATCATTTATTGCAGCAAGGAAGAAACCAGGTTTTCATAAAATTCACTGCTTTTTACTTTGCATGTAATTGGGTATTTATTGTAATCATTCCGGAAGAATAATGAATGGTCTGGCATAAGTATTTGCTATAGAATCTGTAGCTTTCAGTGTTCATTTATTTTATTGGAATTTATTATCATTTATTAGCAAAATCGCAATTTTCTTGTATTGCTCAAAAACCCCAAAAAACGTCAAAAACATCAAAACTTCAGAAAAACACAAAAAAACATTAGATTCAGAAACAGAGGGAAACGAGGGTTTCTACAGTGGTATCAGAGCTAAATCCTGCCATCCTAAGGGTTTAGCAGTCTTATGCAGCCAGAACAGATTGGCTCTCACAGGTATTACACACGCAGACGTGCTCTGATTGACAGGCAGCAGAGTTTGAGCAGGCAGCCAGGAAACATGGCTGACAAGAATGACAGGGCTGACAGAACAGATAATCTTAGGGTAGAGATTCCTCCAAACCCTAGAGATCAGGACGATGCAGAGGTTTTGCATGCACTCAGAGATCTTCGTGCAGGTCAACGGCGGTCCGATGATGTATTACAGCAGTTGGCAGTAGCACTTCAGAGATTGGGTACTCCTAGGAGACCGTCACCACATCGTGACGATGAGAGGAGTGAAGCAGGGTCTCGCAGGGCACCTAGGACAGCGTCACGGACAGCAGACAGGCCTACCAGGCCTACATTTGTGAGACAGGAGGCCGAGGAGGCTATTGCAGAGGAGGAGCATGAGGAGTTGTTCGCTGATACGCTTATGGCAACGAACGAGGAATGGGAGTTGGTACCACCGAAGGTCAGAGAGCGGATTACTTTTGACAGATTTATCACTCAGAGACGAGAGCACCACAGAGGTCAACAGGATTGGAGACCTAGATACCAGAACAATGACTTAAAACATGCAACCAACAGGCTTAATCTGGCGATGTTCGATGGTAGTGGTAAGGTGACAGCCCAAGCATGGATTAGTAAGCTAGATACTTTCCTCACTTTGTGTCCAATGGCTGAGAGAGACGCTATTAGATACGCGACACTGCATCTTGAGGGAGTGGCTTACGATTGGTGGCACCACGGTATGGTTACATTACAGCATGACAGGATCACTTCATACCAGGAGTTCGTAGACAGATTGGTTGAGCGGTTTGATAGGAAGGATCCAGAATCCTACTTCAGAGACTTAGCTCAGTTGAGGCAGAGTGGCAATTTGGAATCCTACATTGGTGACTTTTAGAAGTTATCAGTCATGGTTCCGAACATTTCTGAGAGGAGATTGGTAGTACTCTTCATGGAGGGTTTGACAGAGCCACTGAGAGGCTGGATCAAAGCCTTTGATCCTCCTTCATTACAGGAGGCAATGAAGAAAGCACGAAGCATGGAGTTAGCAGCACCGTCTAGTAGATTTAACTCCAGAGGTAATTCTTCATTCAGGGATAATAAGGGCTTTAACAAAAACAGGGACAAATCTGATTTTAACAAAGAAAAATCAGACTTTAGGAACGATTCAAAAGGTAAATCAGCAGCTCCACCTTTGGATCGAGAGGCCCTTAATGACCTACGCAGGAAGAAGCTTTGCTTCTACTGCAAAGGACCCTATGACGCCAATCACGATTGTCCTCTAAGACCTAAGGGCAAGGCAAATCGTGTGATGTGGGCGTACTACGAGGACTCAGAATCAGAAAAGTCCGAACAGCAGGAGAGTTCCGAGGATTCAGAAGTCAGAGGCTCCAGAGCCTAGAGCTGAGACAGAGCCAGAGCTTCAGTTACAGGAGGCACGCTTATCTAGCATACAGCAGGAGGGCTCTTTCAGGATTCGTGGTGTGTTGGCAGGACAGAGGGTCATTACCCTACTTGATACAGGAGCCACACATAATTTCATAGATGCCAGATTCGTTGAGAAACGCGGACTCATTACTGAGGAGTTCGAGGGCATTAGAGTCAAGGTGGCCGATGGATACACTTTGAGGTGTGAACGCATGATAAAGGATCTCCCTTTACGCCTGAACAATTATGAGTTCAAGGCTGATTACTATGTGGTTAACATGGGAGACATTGATTTGGTCTTGGGAATGAAGTGGCTTCATTCATTGGAGGAAGTCACTCTTCGTCTCAAGGACATGGAGATCCGTTTTGAGGTTGACGGGAAGACACACATACTTAAAGCAATTCGGGACAGCGACCTCAAAACAATTTCTTTTCGTCGGATGGAGAGGCTCATGTGTCACGACATGGTAGAGTGGGCTGCCGAGTGCACTTTGGCACCTATACAGGAGGGACAGCAAAAGATAGAATATCATCCGGACATTCAGCAGTTGAGAATCAAGCATGATAAGGTGTTCAGTGATATTCCGCCAGGTAGACCTCCAGACAGGGGCATAGAGCACATTATTGAGCTCAAGGAGGGCGCTAAGCCCGTGATGATAACTCCTTACAGGCATCCTAAGAGGTTAAAGGATGAGATAGAGAAGACAATAAAGGAGTTACTTGCTATGGGTCACATTCGACCTAGCAAATCACCGTTCGCTTCTTCGGTTGTCTTGGTGAAGAAGAAGGATGGAACGTTACGCATGTGCATTGACTACAGGGTCCTGAATAAGAGGACAATCAAGAACAGGTACCCGATACCGAGGATTGACGAGCTTATTGATGAGCTCCATGGAGCATGTTACTTCACCAAAATTGATTTACGGTCGGGGTATCATCAGATCAGAGTCCGTGAGCAGGACATAGAGAAGACGGCCTTCAGATGTCATTGTGGGCACTTTGAGTTTGTAAGGATGCCATTTGGGCTCACTAATGCGCCAGCTACCTTTCAGTCTACGATGAACAGGGTTTTTCATTCGGTACTGAGGAGGTTTGTGTTGGTCTTCTTTGATGATATCCTCATATACAGCAGGACATGGCAGGAGCACTTGGCTCACCTGGAGACCGTGTTGAGTATTTTGGAGAGGGAGTCCTTGTACGCCAAGGAATCCAAGTGTGACTTGGGGATGACCGAATTGCTATATCTAGGTCACATTATCAGTGCAGATGGAGTGCGTATGGATCCTGAAAAGATCCGCGCCATTATTGATTGGCCTACACTGGCAAACCTGACACAGTTGAGAGGATTTCTCGGTTTATGTGGGTTCTACCGCAGATTCGTGAATGGTTATTCACGACATGCAGCCCCGATGACAGATTTACTGAAGAAGGGGGCATTTGTTTGGACTTCTGAGGCACAGGAGTGTTTTATGAAGTTTAAGGAGTTGATGACCACATGCCCTGTTTTGGCACTACCTGACTTTACGAAGCCGTTCGAGCTTCAATGCGATGCATCAGGTGAGGGCATTGGTGCGGTGCTTATGCAGGACAAGCACCCAATTGTGTATGAGAGTCGCAAGCTCAGAGGACCAGAGAGGCTGTATAGCATATATGATAAGGAGATGCTCGCGATTATGCATGCCTTAGCAAAATTTCGACAGTATCTTGTGGGCAGCAAATTTTGCATTAAAACTGATCATAACAGTTTGAGACACTTCTTGGGGCAGCGAGATCTCAATGATAGACAGCAGAAGTGGGTCAGTAAGTTCAGGCTTATGACTTTGATATCTCGTATATCAAAGGTACACAGAACGTAGTGGCTGATGCACTTTCACGTAGACCACATTTGAGCGCTATGGTTCACATTTGAGGAGGAGGCATATGATAGTGGCGAGTATGCCAAGGACGCGGGCCTCCAGGCATTGTTGAGGGATCGGTTGATACCAGGTATACACTTGTGAATGACTTGATCATTTACAAGAACAGGATATATTTGATCCCAGGTTCAGAAGTGAAGAACATAATCATGCGAGCCTTTCATGATGTACCGACTGCAGGACATCCCGGATACTTCAAAACCTACAGACAGATACGGGAGAGATTCACATGGAAAGGACTCAAGGCAGATGTTCTTCAATACGTGCGTGAGTGCCCTGTTTGTCAGCAGAACAAGCAGGAGAACACGTACCCGGCAGGTTTATTGCAGCCACTTCCGATTCCTAATAGGAAGTGGGAATGCCTGTCGATGGACTTTATTACGGGCTTGCCTAAAGCCCAGGGGCGTGATTGCATATTTGTAGTTGTGGATCAGCTTACGAAGTATGCCCACTTCTTTCCGATTACCACAACCTACACAGCTACACAGGTAGCAGAGGTATTCTTTCGCGAGGTATTTAGACTTCATGGGTTGCCTCGGAGCATCGTGAGCGACAGAGATAGTCGGTTCCTGAGTAACTTCTGGCAAGAGGTATTCAGACTTTGCGGGACCGAGCTTACACCGAGCACCAGTTACCATCCACAGACAGATGGGCAGACAGAGATAGTGAATAAGTGGGTGGAAGGATATCTCAGGAATTATATTGCAGGGCAGCAAAAGGCATGGGTCAAGTGGATTCACTTGTGCGAGTATTGCTATAATACGACATTCCACATGACTATTCAGATGTCTCCTTTTATGGCGTTGTATGGGTATGAGGCGCTGAGTTTCCTAGATCTGCTACTGAGCGACAGTAGAGTGCCGAGCGTAGGAGATTTATTGCAGGAGAGTCAGGATACTATGAAGGCTCTCAAGGAGAATATCGCAAAGGCACAGAATCAGCAGAAACAGTATGCGGATTAGAAGAGGACTGTAACACCCCTCCTTTTTGTACTCTGTTAATCAGGCAATGTTTTCCTATGTTATACTTCGATCATGTTAACATGTGAATTAATGATGCTTTATGCTTTGATTATGTTAATGATGTTAGTTTTGTCAGTTGGTGATATTGTAATTGGTGAAGGGGACGGGGTTGTATCACTCGCTTGCGAGTGCCCTACGATTCTGAGATTTCCTCTTCACGGTGTGTCTGATCATATTATGTATATATGCACGTTCGACATGCCTTTTGTTGCAGGTTGGCAGGTACATGACATCGACTCCACCTGGTTTCCAGGTCTGAGCGTGTCCATTGACCAACGGAAATAAATTGGGAGATAGTAGCTAGGGTTTCCGAACCAGGTCGTCACCCTAGTCATAGCATGTTGTTGGTTTGTCGTCGGGATCAGTTGTTTTAACTTGGTCAGTTCTCCGTGAGTGCTTATTTAATTTCAAGTTTAAGTTATGAAATGACTTGCGTAGTTTGATCAATGATTAAACGTGTTTAGTTGCAAGCTAAAAGTGATTAAATAGCTTTTGGGAAATTATAAATAATGAATGTTTTGTCTTTTGGAGTTGTTGAAAAATTAGTGATTAGTTAATTAATTTAATTGAATTAATAAAATAATCTAATTTCGAATTAGAGTTATTTTATTGATAATGGGAATTAATTGTGGGAATTAATTAAATTACCCCTATGAATTAAAGGGTTAAAAGTTTTAAATGCTTTTGTGGAAATAAAATGTTAAAGTATTTTGAATTCAAATTGGAAATAGAAATAGTTTAAAGTTATTAAAAATTCAAATAATTTCCTATGCAAGACTTTGGAGTAGAAGAGATATTTTCAGAAAAGGTTGACTTTTTGGCAAAAAGATATTTGTGTTGAAATTGAAATTGAAATTAAAATTTGAAATTGTGTTCAACTTAAAAATTGTTATTGAGTTTGAATTTGGAAGTGAATTTGCATTTGTATTTGAATGTAATGAGAATTTGAATTTGAATGTGAATTTGGGGAGTTGGAGAAAAATGATATATTTTGTTTTAGGGTTTTCTTTCATTTTTTTCTCCATGGTTTTCTTGGGTTTGAATGCTTTGGTGGAGAGGTTTGGAGGAGGCAAAAATGGTGGAGTTGAAGGAGTGCTTGGAAAAAAATCTTCATGGTGGAGGCTTGCAAGTTTTGGAGAAAACATAAGGTGCATACTTTTTCCTTTCATCTTCTTGCCCATTTTGAAATGAATTGAAAATATGGTTTGGGATTCAATGGAATCCATGGAGGAGCTTTTAAATTTGCTAAATGGTAGTTTGTTAGGGAAATTGAATCCAAACATGAATATTATACCAAGTTATTGGAAGAAAATAACTTAGAAAACTCCATGTGAGAACTAGTTTTGAAAACCATTTTGTTGTTGAAATAAAATTATATTCTTGGAATGAATTTTGATAGTATATTCTCACAATTTGGGGTTTGTAATCAAAATTTGAAAATGTGGGTTTGTAAATACAACCACATATTTTGGTATATGAAAATACCCACAAAAATATATTCATATATTTGTTATTTTTTTTAAGAAATTTTAATTTCTGGTTAAAATCTTTAAAAAAATCGTCTGATTTCGGGTCTGGTAAAAAAGGGCAGAGATTAAAATAATACTAAATTTATTTTTTTGTTTGTGGTGAGGTGGGAGGTCAAACCCCACCCCACCAGCGCCACCGCCGGCCGGCGAGGCGGCCGCTGTGCGCAGGGCGCACAGCTCCGCCGCCAAGCTCGCGTGTGTGCCATGCACACAGCGCCCCGCACCGCCGTGGGAGGCGGTGGACTGTGTGCCACACAGTCCTGCCGCCCACGGGGAGGCAGGGGCCGCGCGGCCGGCTTAATTCCGTGGTTTTTTCTTAATAAAATAAAGTTTATTTTATATTAATTTAATAATATTTAATGTTATTGCATTTTGGTTAATATTGTATGTTTAATATTATATATTAATATTTAATAATTAATATTAAATATTTAATATATAATATTATATATGTAATATTTTGATGGGTATTTAATGTTTAAACATTTTGTAATATGTAATTTTAAATTTTGAGTGGTTGGATCATAATAGACATTTAATAAAGATGTTAATTATTTTTGTTAAAATAAGTTATGTGTTTGAGAAACGATATGTAACTATTGGATTTGACTCTTTAAGTGGTTAACCTGAGTTATTCATTATTAGGTAGATTCGTTTTGGAATATAATCGAATTCAAGTAGAGATAAGATTAAGTTGATTTATATTAATGCTAAGTTGAAATCATGACTGAAATCATTTAATCTGAATGTTTATGTTCTTGATGCTTACTTATAGAATATGACTGTGGAACAGAGAGTAAAGGATGAAACCATTAATTATCCTCAACGTTTTATAAATCGAGTGTTTTATCTTTAGTATGTGAGCATGAAACTTAGAGAGAACGATTGTTTTAAATTCTAATCAGATAACTGCATTATTAACATGTTTTATGGTTACGAAAGTTAGAGTAAATGATATGTTTTGTTTATACATTCCAATGTCGTGAAAATTAGAGGGGATCAATTGACTAGATAAATGCAAGTCATGAAACCTGTGTTTGAGTGGATTTAGGAAATCTGAATCTTAGTTTATTTAATTGCTAGAAATACTTTTAATGGTTGTTCTTTCTTGTTCAATGTTGGGAGTATTGAGTCATTGTTTGAAGTCTTCCTGATAGGGGATTTGCATCCTGTTGTGGGTTGTCTTTATGAAAGTCAACTTTTGGTGTGTCGTAAAAAATGTGCATAGTAATACCTTGTGTATCACCCGGTTTTCACGAACGGGGATTTGTGCCTCTTTGGGTGTAGGAGAGGGTAATGTAATTGGTTTCCTCCAATGTTGGAGTGGGTTTTGTACGTTGCTTTCTCCAGTGTTGGAGTAAGTTCCGTGTTATGTTTCCTCCTTGGTTTGGAGAGGTCGTGTTACCTAGTTTCTTCTTGTGGGTGTGTTGTCGATAGGAGAGTGGCTCTTGGTGGGGGTCCGACACACAAAGGGGCGCTAGGGTAACTCACCTAGAGTTTAATTAAGTGATAACTTAAATGAATTAATGGGGATCTTCCAAACTAATAAGATAATGAATGCCTCTCTCGTGAAGCAAGTGAATGATAAGGCTCGAGATGAGATGGGACGCATAGTTTTGCGTGAGGGTCCGGCACCGGTAGAGGCAAGCCAGGGTAACCCAAGATGGGGGTCCGGTAGCCTAGGAAGGTTGAGCTAGGGTAACTCATGGCAATTTATGTATGACACTTTTCCTATGTCGACAGTTAATCAGTTATTGTGCGTTGTACATGATCTTTGTTTTCTGGAAACATTGTAACCTTTGTGTTAAGTGATGTGGGTTATTGTCCTTGTTTCAGTTCAGTGTATGTGTTATCTTGTGTCTAGAGGTGCATGGTCTTGCCTAGGAAATCTTGGTTACTATCTCCTAGCACGGAGGGAGTGGGGCCTTTGGGTTCCACGTGGTCGGGTGGCGTGCATTTCTTTTCCGTTGGTTCTTCTTCCTGTTCGTGTGTTCGTGATTTCCAGCTGGAGAGCTTGTGGGAATCAGTTGCTTCTCATGCCTTGTTCTTTTAGTTCTTATTGTATTTTATTACCCCTCATTTGTATCGAGGTGGAATTTGTAATTGTAATCTTGATTATTGGATTACCTCATTCGGGGAATGAGTGATGTAACCTTATTGTAAATGTTAATTGGAATCTTGAGGTATTTATTTATCCTTGTTGTAATTTATCTTGAATGGAATGTATGTTGTTTCATTTTGTTAAGTGATTAATGTTTCGGTTTATGCTAATGTTATGTGATGTTGGGTTTCTAAGTAATCTTTGTCTCATGGCCTTAGAGGTTGTTGGCATTATGAATTCACTTTACATGTTACTTATACTTAAAAAAAAAAAAATTGGCACGTTTAAGTAGTGAATTGCAACTTCCTCTAGGGTTGCGTGGCGGGGCATTACAAGGACGGAGAGGCATTTCGAGGTTGGTGACATGGTTTACCTCATGCTGCAGCCCTACCGTCAGTCCACTCTTAGGAAGAGTGGGTCAGAGAAGCTTACGTATTTATTTCTTTCAATCTCGGTGAGGGCGAGGTGGCTGAGCTTGAGCCCAAATGAGCAAAGGTACACAATGTATTTCATGGCGCGGGACATCGTAGCCATCGTGTCTACCTCCTTATGATGAGGAAATTGATTTAGGACTGAAAGTCCATCTTGGAGAGGGGGGAGGACTATCAGGGAATATCTGGTGAAATGGAGAGATTTGCCTGTTGAGGATGCTACATGGGAGAGCGAGGATATTCTGCAGCATCCGCCATTGAGATTGCTTGAGGACAAGCAATTTCAGAGGGGGACTATCATGTCCCCTTCTCGACATCTCTCGGCGCAGGTAGCCTATACCCACTTTCAGAGACTGGATAGAGGGTCATGTTGAGCTTTCTCAACTCTCTTGGTTTGATCAAGAGGCTTTCTTGGGCTCGCCGACACTTTTTGCAGAAGTTGCTATTTTTAGTGCTCTGGCACTGGGGGTCACTTCAGTGTTCGTCATTCAGACGGATCAGGCATCAATGAGAGAGATATTAATATATTTAATTGAATTAATTAAATATTAATTAAATGGAGATTATAATATAAAGTTATAATATTTAATTATAACTTAAGTGATTTCTGTTAAGGGGGTCGCCATCATCAGAAGGGGCCAATTGACAATTATATTTTATAATCAAAAATTACTGCTGAGACTATTGAAATAATAATAAATTATTCAAGTCGAATTTTAATGAACCCTATTATTGTGGAATTCGCACTTTTGAGGGTATTAAGCAGTTTGCCTTGGGATTCGAGCCATTATGCATATTGTGAATTGAAAATTGATCAACTTTGGTCTGAGCAAGAAGCTTTAGGGTTTCAGTCTCGAAATTCATTGGGGAACGAGCCATCTCCATTGAAGCAGTTCAGAGGGTGTGAAATAACACCTGATCTATTGCAGCTGAGAGATTTCTTCATTCAGGAGGAATCACAGAACTTCAGAGATATTTATATTCATGGTTTTCAGAGAAGTTTTTTATCCAGAAGACAACTTGCTATCTAGGCGCATATATTCTTCATATCCAGAGATTCTTGAAGAGCCGTACTTTGTTGTTTGCTGCTGCTGTTTACTAGGCCGTACCATTCTGTACCTGGCCGTACCATATCAGCAAAGTCGTCTTTTTGTTTCCAGAGCACAACGCCTTCCTTCTTCATCATTAGACTTCATCAGAGGAGGCGCAAATATCAAGGGTGTCTGTATGTCGCATCTGGCAGAGGAGAAAGAGCTTTCATCATTGCAGCCGTACCATTCCAGCAATCATTTATTGCAGCAAGGAAGAAACCAGGTTTTCATAAAATTCACTGCTTTTTACTTTGCATGTAACTGGGTATTTATTGTAATCATTCCGGAAGAATAATGAATGGTCTGGCATAAGTATTTGCTATAGAATCTGTAGCTTTCAGTGTTCATTTATTTTATTGGAATTTATTATCATTTATTAGCAAAATCGCAATTTTCTTGTATTGCTCAAAAACCCCAAAAAACGTCAAAAACATCAAAACTTCAGAAAAACACAAAAAAACATCAGATTCAGAAACAGAGGGAAACGAGGGTTTCTACACAAGACATGCTCTCTGTGTTTTGAGAACAACGAACATGTCATACATGTCCCCAAAAAGTGGAGAAAGAGCATCAAAGGGAATCCTTCCAGCACTTCAGCCCAGTGACATGTCAACAGATGGTGAAGCAAGAGGGAAGCAAACATGATCAAAAGTCACAAAGATCATGAAAAACTACACCATGAAAGAAATCGTTAAGTCCCATTCATTATCTCGTACATTTTCAATGGTTGAACCAAAAAATGGTTGCATTCTAAATGGTTATGGTGACAAGGCAAGGATGAATTTGAGTGCTAAGGAAAGGCACATTTTTTATCTAGTGATGCTAAGGTAAAGTGGCCATAGCGGCTAAAATGTGCAACCAGCATCAAAGCCCTAAAAGTGTTTTAAGTAATTTTTATCCAAGAGCATCCAAGTCACTCGCAATCATGCATCACCCAAAAAAAGTGGCTGTTCAATTTTTCCGTTTTCATTCTAATTTGTATGTGTTTTAACTCTAGGTTCCTTGTACATTTTTCAATTCAACTGATTGGCTTAGAAAGTTCCTTGTTGGGTCCCACGTGATCATTGGGCCGTTTAAATTCCTTGTAGCGTTGTCCTTGTGTGGGGTCTGCTCAATTTGTTGGACATCTCCCTATGGCCATGTGATTCATCTTTCACTCTATTCAATTGGAATTACGTGTTCCATCCTTTATGTTGGGAATTCCAAGTGTGATCATGGGTGTATCACTTGAAGTTTTGACAAAACCTTTATGCTAGGTGCTCTCAAGGAGGTTGTGAGCATTACCATTGTGATAGTTATGACAAGCATACACCTATTCTTCGTCCATCACTATAGTTTTCAAAAAAGCATATGCCTATTTTAGGTCATGGGTTTTATGGCTAGCGATGCTCATTTCTGGTTGATATCCCCTATAACAATGCATGAAAATCAAGAAAATGGCAAGGGGAATCACACTTAGTAAGAAGGTCGTGGAAATAAATAAGTTGGGAAATCATTTTCTACTGCTCTTCATGGGACAGTGGTGACTAGGCAAAGTCATTGGAAAAATTTGAGATAATTGTAATTCCTATGGCTATGCTAGTGCCCATAGGCAAGTAGAAATTCTGAATTTTGATAAATAAGAAGTTATTGTTATTTCTTTATTGTTGTTTTATATGTCTAAAGCTATTAGAGTCGGTTGCTTTAAACTGGGCTTTTGATCCCCATATGCATCAAGTTGTATCAAAGCTAGTTAGCTCATTGGGTTGCTAAAGTGTCTAAAAGAGTCAATCTTGGAAAGCTCTAAGAATTTTTTTGTGGGTGTTAGGATCATATGACTGCAAAGAACTGAAGTGGAAGGCATGGCTCATAGAGGGAGACCGAGAGATCAAAGAAATGTTGATATGGAAAAAATACTAAGAGCTATGCTTGCTAGATTGGAAACAATAGAGGTAGCACACAAAAGAGATGTATGTGTTGAGAATGTGAGTGAAGATGAAAAATGAAATATATCCCCTTAGTTTTTTCCCAGTTTTCACACAAACTTCATCCATTAGTGCTAGCCCAATGTAAAGATAAGCAAATTGGAAGCAACCCTTCACTTTTTGATTGCCCAGATCCTAGAGTGGGCAAGGTGAGAGCATACGGTGTAAGGGGATCTAATTACAATATGAAATATATTGGAAGTACAAGAGCTATTAGCGGCAAGTCAGCCAATAGAGAAAATGTAAATACTTGGCGGCAAAGCCAGCCATTTCCACTTTTCAGCGGGCTACAGAAAAGCAAAGAACATCGTAGCATAACCAGCCACTTTCACTTTTTAGTGGGCAATAGAAAGTAAAGCAAAGCTCAACCACTTATCTAGTGGGAGTGTAATACCAAAATAATTGAAAGAGAAAGCTGATTAGTACTACTATATCAGTGTTACAATATGACATGAAATACAATATATTATGAGAGAATAAAACAATATGAAGCCCAAGTGTTAGATATCCATCTCTAAGACATTACAATGACAAGGCATCATGAAAGTATGATAAAACAATGAAAATACCAGGTCTGATATGAAGTAGCAACAAACTGATATGAAAGAACAGCGTGCACGAACACCAACCAACAGCCCTTCAAATGCACATATCTCTCCAACCACACATTTGAATCACCTCAAATTACTTGCAAAAGGTCCCCAAGAACTAGGCGTCCAAATCTAGGAAGCTAGCCATCACCATTATGCACAAAAAACCCCGCCATGCAAACCAATGCACCAGCAGCCAAGAAGTACAACCCTCAAGAAGGGCAACCAACAACTAAAATCCATTCCTCCACCCCCATGTTCTGTATGAACTCTACCTTGATGTTTATCTATACCTTCTAGAATCCAGCAAGCCATTGCTCAATGTCAATGTGATACTATTTCTAGGATGATGCCTTAGGTTCAAACACTACTAGGGATGATCCCCATGTTTAAGTGACCACATTAATGTGGGGAACAAATTTACATGAGGTTGGGGGTGGAGATAAATACCTATCAAATGTGGTTTCTACACCTAAATATGATCTAAGATTTATGGGGTGAAAAGGCCTTTAAAGTTTAAAAAGAAGGGAACCTAATAACCCCAGAGAAAAAAAAAACTTTCTTCAATGTCACCAATTAAAGTTGGGCAAAATGAGAATTACCATAATTAGATGAGTGTGGTGAAAGTTACAATAATTAGGTGATTACATACAACATATTGGATATTTTAACATTGTAACTAATCATCATTTGCCCTATTTTAAGATTATTCTTTGATAACTTAAAATTATTGCTCAATTTTCCTAGGTGGTTGATGAAGTTCATCAAATCCAATATAAAAGCCCTTTAACTCCAAATGCAATGCCAACAAGTTAAAGTAAAAATTGAAAACATTTGGATAAGTGTTTCTCCACTAGTTATGCCCATTCTAAGCATAAAGGAAAAGAGTGTAAACTTCCTATGAATTTCAAAATGCCACTTGTGATATAGGAGGAAGTTAAAAATTGATGTCTCCTCCATCAAACCACCATGGTGTTTATCTTTCCTTGTTAATGCAACTCAAACTCTGGAATTGCAAAACTTCTTTATAAGATGATCCAAACATCACAGATGGCTGCATTATAGGCACTACTACCAACAAATGTGTTTCTTCCTTTGTTGAAGGGAAAGATGATACCAACAATATGGTTTGACATTGGCTGCATACATTGAATATTCAATATCAAGACTTTGTCAAACAACTCACATATGAAATGGATAGCATGAGTGTCTTGTATTGATATGGTAAATTTTGTTGGTAGTTAAACCAAAAAAAAAAAAGACAATAGTAACCGAAATATCATGTGTTAACAATACATAAGATTTGTTGGTTCCAAACTTAATCACCAAGAAGGTACAATTGTCCATTGGGCTATTTTCTCGTGCTAAGATGAGGTATTTATTTCAAAGATGATGCATGTTCAAAACCTGATGAGTGTGCACTGAATTTTAAAGTGATCTTTGGAGGGCTTGGCTTTCAGTGAATGCAAGATTCAATAGTAGTACATCAAATTGGATGCCTTATCAACTACAATTGATATTGTAGATTTTTATATGGCTGCTCCCTAATAGTTACAAGTCTTGAAAATATAGTTGTATTCACAGGGTTGTTAACATTTAGAAAATGAAGGCATTCGATAAATTTGGATGGTGTTGAGGAGATCTTGGAGAGGGTGTGTGAAGAACCAGCAATGAGAATTCTCTATTATTCTTTCAAGAGGTTTTAGGGATACAACTGTAGCCAGGACCACCTGACTCAGCTGTGACTTTTTGCAATCTTGCTCTTCCTACTAAATCCTTGCTTGTGCCACCATTATCATTTCTGAACTGTATTTTTTGTTGCTGCATGAAGGAACTAGGCCTTGCCTCTGGGTTTTCTGCATTGGTTTTCTAGGTTGTTCTCTGCTCTCATGGCTGCTTGATTTTACAAAGTTTCCAAAACTGGGATGAAACCCCCGGTGAACCTAGACACTTTTCTGATATAATTATGTGCAAACAAGGGAATGACAATAAAAAATTCCATATGGTTAAACAGTGGAATCACATTCCCTTCAGGGAGTCTAATAATTTGATTATCAGTCTTATGAGCAAGCTTTGGTGTGCAAGTTTACTGGTACTTGACCGAAATCACTCGAAAATTGGGCAGACAAAGAATGGAGACCAAAGATTCAAGATGATATTGTCATTTCAATGTGTGTAAGGGGTTTCTACATTCCTACCTTCTCAGTGAAAGAGAAGGACTTGATATTTTGTATTTGTCCTTGGTTTATGGGCACCTGTGACCTATCCGAACCCTTGGACACCTGATTTTGATCCAAGAGAAGAAACACCATCTAGGTTGCCAATCTGTGTAAGCCTTCTCTTCCTTCCCCTATATTTATGGAATGATGAAGCCTTAAAGCCAATACAAAATGCCATGACACATACAAGACACAGGCTCAGCCTAAATAAAAGAATTACTGTATCAGTTGTGTTTGTGTGGAAATTGATCTCCTTAATGGACTTCCTAAGGCCATCAATTTGAGATTGAAAGAAGTGGGTTTCACTCAAAGGATTGATTATGAGAATATTCTATTCAAATGCAATTTTTGTCATGAGCATGGACATTTCCAAAGGAATTGTCCTAAAAGCCTAAATCTAACAAACAAAAAGAGGTCAAGATGAAGACTTTCACAAAAAACTAGCAGGAACGTAACAGGCACAAAGAAAATCCAGATACTTCTACTCAAGCTCCCTCTTCCTCCAACCCCTTCTCTATCTTGTCCCCAGATGTTGTTCCTTCAAGAAATAAAGATGCTTCTATGGATTTTAAGTCAGCAAAGGTGTCTGAAGAGAGGACATTACCTAAAGATGCAGTTGAAGAATACTTAGTTCCAGCCCTTGATGATGGAAATGAGGTGGACGAAGATGATGCCTTGCTTCTCCTATCATTAGTTAAAAGACTAAAGGAGGGAAGAAGAATGCTTGAGTTAGATCTAAAGAAACTTCTGAGAACATTGCAGTTGGCAAACAATCCACCTTGAATTCAACACTTAAAGCTAAACGAAAATTTTGTAAACAATGACAATCTGCTTCTACTATTTTAGAGGCTTCGTTGATGGGCTGATTTTACCAGCTGATCTGATTTTCTGTCTATTGTAGAACTTGAAATGTATGTCACCTTTGTTGTAGCAACATTTGTAATCTTGGTATTTTATAATTAATAAATCACTTATTTTATATAAAAATAGTTATAGGTCTTGTTTACTTCTGAAAAACAATACAATTTTGCTTTAAAGCATGTGTCTTTTTTCTAAATCATTGGTAGGTGATTTGTCTGTATTGCGCACCACCCATGTACCCTTCCCATCCTTGTTGATGTTCTGCTTCCTCACAAAAGACACAGGTAAATTTTGATAGAAGAAACATCTGCCTGATATTCCCGATGTATGTACTCTTAATATAACATCTTGTAGGTCAAAATTGGGTTGTCACAGGATGAAGATCTTCTCGTAGCCTCTAGGTTTTCTATTAGGCCTTAAAAATGGTTGAAGGTCATGCAACCATGAGATATTCCTCTGAGGCGTGATGTTCATGACAAAAACTGCATGATTTTCATCTATGTCTAATATTAGGATTTTATATCTCAAGAAGCATATAAAGAGAGTAATCATCAAAGTTCTCCAGTGAGTTCTGGTCTATTAGTCAGGGCACTGGTAAAGAGCATGACCCAATACAGATCTCTAACCATAATAAGGGGATCCCTACTCTAGCAGACATATAGGATCCATTTGTTAATTATCACTTCAACTATTTCAACATAGCAACCCTTTAATTTCTAGATATTTCAACCTCTCATTGTATTTCTCATCTCGTTACATGTAAAGTTGTAAACTTATCTAATTTAATTTTTTAATCTTTTCATATCTATAGGAATCTGTGGCCCAGCAACCCAGCACCCACTCAGAAGGTGCTGACAAGCAGGACAAGCCCTTATAACCTCCGGTCCTCGCTGGGATGCCCACTCCCAAATGGCAATTTGAATCAAGTTTCGTACTAGAGACGTGTGGGAGGCTAATCAAAGCACCTGACTGTTCAAGTCTACACTGTGAAGGCGTAAACATATTTAATATTAATATATAGAAGTTGCTATAAGTTGCTATATTTAGTCTTCTTTGTACTCTATCAACATTCAAGTGTGACCTATGTTTAAATTTTTTTTAAATATAATCAACGCTTACCCGGTCCACATTAAGAAAATAACGCTAATCATGGAAGTGCATAAATTTGTTTTAGCGTCAAGCAAAAAAATGTGAAAGAATTCACTGAAACTGACTACAGAAACATCAATTTCAGGGTTTTTTTTTTTGCTATTGCGCAATAAGAAGCAATCCGACTATTGCATTCCCTCTGACCCAGGTTGCAAGTTGGTTAGGGTTTTTCATGTTTTCATTCCTAAGGGCACATTCAGTAAGTTGCTTCAATTCACGACTACCATGTCTCCCACTTAAATAAAAAAGAATGTAAACAATCGACAAGTTTGCGTGCCATAGTTCTCAATTAAAAAAACAGGGTTTGTACGCTTACATTGGGTAGGAAGTTTCTGTCTAGAGGTCGAAAGAGTTGTAGAAAGAGAAACAGACCCCCTGAAGCGCAACTCATTTGGATACACTTCTCTAAGAGAAAAACATGGCAAGCAAATACCAGAGAGTACTGCCATGGCTGGCACTGCCACATGGACTTGGTTACATACTGTTTTTTATTAGACTTTATCTTAACCTACAGATTTCCTTGGTGCCAACTAGGATACCTTAGCCAGATACGAGAAATTACAAGCAAATCAGTCAATTTATGTGTCGTCAAAAGTAACACTGGATAATTCGATCAATTTGTTTTCTGTTCTATTATCGACACAAGGATATTTGTAACGGAAGATATCGCTTTCCCTGCAACGTTTATGTAGGCTAATCTAATAAGATAAGTACACAACAATAAATTATTCTAAGGAGAGAATTAGAAGTACATGTGTCTTCTCAATGAGTTAGGGGAGAGGGGTTCATAGTGGAACATCTTATCTTTAGAGTGTCATTTATATTAGAAATAAAATAAAAAGATTGCAATCATGTTAGACACTTTTTGGTGTACATGTTAATTTCATTTTTATTCAGTTGGATTAAATTTGTCACGTGTTATGCTTCAATTGGTTCGATTTGTTCATTACTTGCCTATTTGGATGGTTGACTGATCATCAATCGGGTTCACCCCTGGAGGTTTTGTTGTAGAGACCTGATAGCGAATTAGACAAATGTGTGGCAACCAAACAATTCGCCACCTTGAACATCCACTTCCTCACATTTATCATGTGTCACCTCATCACTCCCTTCCATCCAACCACTTACACTACACATTCCTTCCTATTTATTCCGTTTAAATGGCACGCAATTCCAATGCCTTAGAACACTAAATGCTCCAAAACCTCACCCATCCCGCTCATTGTCACCCTTTCCTAGATGCATCTTCTAGAGTCTTTGTTGCCTTAAGCACCAATACATGTTTGGCTCTGCACTCTACAACAATACACTCAACATCGATACATGTTCGACTCCGCTTGTTCTACTTGGGACCGCTCAGTGATGGTATGAGGGTTATTTGTCTAGTAGTTTTGAGCATCCAACACAGCCTATGTTCAACACAAGTGAGGTTTTTAACCTCACTAAGGTTGTACCATTGTCTTGTGTTCATTGTTACTTCTATCTTCAAATTGTTTGTTTGATTTCTTTGAATAATTTGCATGTAATAAATTTTGTGTTCAATAACTTGAAGGTTATGTTAATTTGTGGGTGCTTCTGAAATGAATATTTAAAGGTTTTATCTAGTTCTTCGTAGTGTTAATGTTATGTTGCTTTTTGGGTGCTTCCAAATTTTGTGTTCATAAACATAGTTAGTTTTACAAGGAATACATGGTTCTGTTCAAGCATCACCATGAATTTTTTTATGGGTTTTTAGTCTCCAAATTGGTTTATTGTTTGTTTTAATATTAGGGTTTTGATATTATGATAAAACAAGTAGAGTTTCAATGTTTTAAATGTAGTAGAGTCAGTCTGGCATGCATTTGTATTCATTTGTTCTTCATTTTACAAATATTTAGTGCATAGTTCTTCTTTTGTTTTAAAATATTGGCAAATTTTTAGTTTACAATTATTTTGGGTTGTGGTTAAAATTTATCATTTGAAACACATGGAAACATTGGGTTTTCTGTATAAGCATTTGTAACAAACTAAATCTTGGGTTTTCTTTATTTTGTATAGGCATTTGGGATAGCTTGCAAATTAAAGCTTTCAATCATAATATGGAATTAATTTGAAATATCTAAAATAATATAACAAATGCACATAAGTTTGACTTAATTTCTTTCATTCCTTTCTTAGAATTTGTTCCACAGTTTAGTCACATACTATGTCTTCCATATTTTCGATTTGATAGTTACCCTAAATTTATCTTGTCTCAAATTTCAAGTCATTTCAGTTCTATGGTGGTATATTTGGTGATATATAGATAGATAAATACATATATAGATTTATAGAAAAATAAATATATATTTGATTTTATTTGTTCTTTATTACAGTCATATACATATGTTGGTATATTCAATCAGCCAAATACGTAAACTGTGTCTTGTTCAATTTTTGAAGTCATATATATATATATATATATATATATATATATCTATGTACATATATATCTTTCTATATATATTTATATATTAATGCATATCTATCAACATATATATAGTCATCTCTTTGTTTAATTTTTTTTTTCATTTCAGTCTTATACATATGTTGGTATATTCGGTCTGACACTTAGCCTCGTACATCCCACTCACTTTCACCCATTTCCTACATGCATATTCTAGACTCTTCATTGCCTTAAGCATTGATACATGTTTGGACCTGCTCTTTGCAACAAACCTTTGGCATCGATACATGTTCAACTCTACTCATTCTTCTTTTGACTGCTCGATAATGGTGACTTACTTTGGTAAGGTATATACTACTACTTGACTTGCTCTTGTATGGTAAACACTGCTATCCGATTTGCATGCTACCTCATTTCAATTATTCTCGTAGGTTTTAGCTAGAAAAATGGATAGTCAAGGTGACTACAACAAGCCGCATCCTCAACAACCTCCATTGAACAAGTAAGGTTTTTAACCTCACTAAGGTTGTACCATTGTCTTGTGTTTTTTGTTGCTTCTTTCTTTGAATAATTTGTTTGATTTGTAGTATTATAATATATCTGTTCGATAACTTAAAGGTTATGCTATTTTGTTGATGCTTTTGAAATGAATATTTAAATTATTTTTGTTTTTTTTCATAGTTTGAAGGTTATCTTGCTTTGTGGGTGCTTAATATTTAAATTTTTAAGTGGTTTTCCATATTTTGAAGGTTTTCTTGCTTTGTGGGTGCTTCTAGATTATCTTCAATGGAGTTTATGGCCCCTAGGGTGTTTTATGAACACTTCCAAATTGTGTGTTCATAAACACAATTACTTTTACAAGGAAAAACATGGTTTTGTTCAAGCATCACTGTGACTTATTTAATGGGTTTTCAATAATATTTAATGTGTTGGTTTCTTTGGTCTATTTGTTAGCTAAATTTTGTCTTGATTCAATTTTCAAGTCACAGATTTCTATACATAGCTATCTATCTATCTATATATGACAGATGTACGTAAGTCTGACTTATTTTATTTCATCCCTTTGTTCTTATTTGTTATGGAATTCAATCACATAATGTAAATACTTAAAATAGATAGATATGTAGTCATACCTTTGTTTTAATCCAAGTTCTTCATTTCAATCATATACATATGTATATATATTTTTCCTAACACTTTGCCTAATTTTGTCTTGTTTATTATCTTAACTCATATATTGATTCCATTATTTTTAACAAAGGTTTGAATTTACTAATGCCTCCTTCTTCAAGATTGAGGATTGTGATATACTCAACAAGGAATTGGTGATGAAGTATTTGTTGTTTATCAAAGAAGTTGATGTGCTAATACATTTTTATTTTGGGCCCAATTTTAAATACAATTCTTCATAAGAGGATTATTTTGGAAAGTATGTAATCTATTGGAGGCCCAAGGATAATAATACTCGGGTCATTGTTACCAATAGAATGTCAAAGGTTTCCATTAGGGGAGAGGGGCACATAGTGGAGTACCCTACCTTCAGAGGTCTACATGGATCAAAAATAAATAAATAAATGGATGTCATGTCAAACAACCCTTCATTGACCCATCAATTTTGTTTTTATTTAGTTGAATTATATTCGCCACGTGTTATGCTCCAATTGGTCCAACGTGCTCATTACTTGCTAATTTGGATGGTCAACTGTTTGAAAGTTACAAAAATTATGTCGTGTTTCATTTTGTAAGTCATATATATATATATATATGAGAAAGTACATACATATTTAGATAGATAGATCGAACTAGATATATAGATAGATATATATCAGTTTGCCAAATTCAATCTTATTTTTTGAAAGTTAGTTTATTAACTACATAATGACATATATTTAATATGTCCTATGGTGAAAACCACTTCAGTGGCACCTTGGGTAAGTAGCATGGCGAAAACCTATTTACAGGCACCATGTGTAGAAACCCAACCTCCACCATCTATTAGTGCCTTCATCTGTGCTCTATCCAATAAAATATTTTTCATACACTTATCACCCCTATCATGTCTTGATACTGGTTGATAATAGGGTCATCCATCTTATCTTAGGAAACCACTTCACAATAAATCCATGACACCCATGGATCCCATTAATAACAAATACTTTACCTAATTGGGGGAATTTCCCCAACTTAATGTTTGGTTAGATCCTTAATGTCAGTATCAAAGGAAAAATATTTCACAAATACCATAGCAACATCTCACACTATTCATAATAATTAAATCCATTCGTAAACATCCCATAATAAACCCACATTAAACTCACTCACCATAACCACAATAAATTATCCATTGCCTAGATGAAAGATTTAAACAAAAAACTATGCAATACCCAAAGACATTGAGCATTCATGAAACAATCACAAATAAGATACTCTTGCTAAGCTATAGACAACCTATCGATCAATTTCCAAATCTACTTTACACGTCTTCTCTAACAAATCATGCCTTAATGGACGCATCCTTCCTACAATGGGCATTATTCACTTTGAGAAAATATCTTCTAGCAAAAAAATATAATAGCCATTGATCTATTTTTTCCTTGTGTATTTTTATTGTTTGAATTATCTTATTGTCCTATTCCAATGTTCCTCAAGGATATTTCAAAACTAATTAGAGTCCAACAATAATGGGGTAAGGTCATTAATTTTGTATATGTCTGTGGAATGTTCTTAGCCATCAAGCTATGATAGGTATGATCCTCGTGTCTATGGAAATAGCTTCTAGCATCAACAAATCACCCTTTGTATATAATGTCATTAAAAAAAGACTTTATATATTAGGGTTATCATGATTTAAAACTATGTTCCCTTACATATTCCAACAAGGTTTTGTCATGTCTATCATGTTTAAGGATAAGCCTTGTTTTTTCGTGTGAAAGTCCAAGAAAATGATATTGAAGTCACTATGGCTTGTCATGCCTTGGTGCACTTACCACAAATTAAATACTTTAGGCATAATGATACTGACACCACCATGGTTTAGCATGCCTTGGTGTGCATACATCACCTTGATACAAATGAAACAATTTATGATGATAAACATAGGACCAAATAGAAATCATAATATTATCATTTTCTGTATCCAGATCTATGTCAATCTATTTCTATCCATCTATCTCATATATATCTCTTTCATTTCATTCATCATAAATTCCATTATGTGATGTCGATCAACAATAACCATTTCCTTATTTTTGTTGGGATTAAGGTGTCTCAACCTTAGAGTCCTAACATTGATTCATTTGATGTAATTTAATGTATTTATTTGTATTATTTAATTGCCTATGGTGTCATGTCATTAATTAGGACCCACTGGCTAGGTGGCATCCCCGTTGGAGGTGACTAGATGACACATCATCATCCCAAGTGGACATAAGCATACCACTTTGGAATCTATGACATATGATAGATTCTATGACGTGTCATAAGGTATCTTTAAATGCATGGGTGAAAGTTGGCGCTCAAGTTGGGTTATGACAGGATGTAAGAGAATCAACTATTTTTAGCCAGTTATGACATATTCTCTTACAATTGTAAGTGTTGTTAGCTATGATAGATTCTATGATAGTTGTAAGATGTGTAAGGCATCTATCATAGCCTATTTTTAGCATATTCTAGGTGTCCAAGCTTGGAAGAAGAGTATTTGCATGTTTGACACTTGGAAGGGGTGTAAGGGAATATGTTACATGTGTCCAAATGTATGTCTAAGGAATTGAATATTGTGGCTTTTGGATTTGGACAACCCTCACCTTCTATATACTTCTTGAAGCTTGTAACACTCTATTTATTGAGTGCCTTGAGTTGTAGAATGCATAGTTTGTTTGTAGGTAATGAAGTGCTACCAATATCACTCCATAACATGTGTTCGTTTTTAAGCACTTGTTGAAGAAGCTTGTACTTGGTGATATCTTGTAACCATTATTTGAAGTAATAGAGAAAGTATTGTGCTTTTGGAGGGTGGGGGTTTTTACCTAAAAGGGTTTTCCCCATGTATATTTGGTGTCACTGTTTTATGCTTTCTTGTTGTCCTATTTCTATTATTCTATGTATGTGCTTCTCTTATTGTAATGGTAAAAGGTGTTAAAATATTTTTTTGTAAAATTAGATTAGTGTAGGAAGTTGTTTCTGCTCACCCGACTTCCTTTCAGTTGGTATCAGAGCTTGGCCAACCTTGGTTCCTTTGTTGGGTAGAAGGTTTTTTTGAGCTAATCTTTGTTTCAGTGGGAGTTTTGCAGAACTGTGTATTTCATAACCTTTTTGCAGGAAAGATATGGCAAGCACATCTGGGAGGATTGAGATGGAAAAATTTAATGGTGGTAATTTTGAGTTGTGGAAGCTTAAAATGGAAGACATGTTAGTAGATCGAGACTTATGGCTTGTAATTTCTAGAACCAAACCTTCAAGAATGAAACAAGAGGATTGGGATCTCATGGATAGGAAATCCAAGGGTCTTATTAGACTCTTGGTTGATTTCATTCTCATGAATTTCCATGAAGAGAAAACTTCTGCTTCTCTATGGAAGAAGCTTGGTGATGTCTATTAGGCTAAATCCTTGGTAAACAAGATTTTCCTGAGAAAGAAGATGTATTCTATGAAAATGGAAGATTGAGGATTTGTTGCAGATCACTTGAACTCTTTTAACATGTTGGTTGCACAACTGGGTTCCATTGGAGACAAAATAGATGAACACGATTGTTGCATGCTCCTTTAGTGTTTGTTGTTGGACTCTTGGGATCACTTGGTAATGGCTATTGGAAGCATTGCTTCCACCTTCAAGATGGATGAAATTGTTGCCTCATTACTATTTGAGGAGATGCAAAGGAAGTCTTCTGAGATGGCCAAGGAGGCCCTTGCAATCTATGGTAGACCAAAAGAGAGAAGCAAAAAGAAAGACAAGAAATCTAAGTCAAAGTCTCTGGGGAGATCAAAATCTCTTGGTAAGAAGTCCAAGGAAAAATGTTGGAATTGTGGTGAAACTAGTCACATTCAGAAAGATTGCAAGAAGGAGGAGAAGAAGAAAAACAAGTCTTTTTTATTTATTTTGAATCTAAGAAATCATCCCAAGGTGATGGAGAAGCATTTATTGCAGCCTTGGCAACCCATGCATTGGATGATGTGTGGTTAATAGATTTGGGTGCATCCTTCTGCATGACTTCTCATAGAGATTGGTTCTCAAAGTATGAGGAGTTTGATGGTGGAGAGGTGTACCTGGGTGATGACTCTCACGTGAAGATTGTTGGTCGTGGAAGAGTCAAAATCAATTTTCTTGATGGAAGAGGGAAGGGGATTGATGGTGTCTTGTATATCATGGGTTTGGCACGAAACCTAATTTCTATAAGTAAATTGAATGATTTAGGAGTGTAAGTTGTTTTCTCTGGTGGAGGATGCAAGATGACTAGAGGGGCTATGGTGTTGGCTAAGGCAGTTCATATTGGCACTTTGTTTTAGCTTGATGCATGCACTGTACAGTGCAATAGTTTTT